>PVIR01017279.1:0-35044 GCA_004026965.1 Petromus typicus
TTTCTTTCTTAATTTCCTGGGCTTCTGCTTGTAGGTGTTTAAAAGGTTCCAGTGCTTTTGCTATCTTGCATTCTATCAGCTCCATGATTTCCTCTTTAGCTTTATTAATCATCATGTTGACAGTGTCCAATATCTCTGCTTTCATCTCAGAGATCAGTTCTTATTTCCATTTTACTAGATCTGCTTTGGTTACCATTTCTGAGGGCCCTGGAGACTGGGCTTCACACTTGTCTATCTCCCTTCCCCCTGTGTTACTTGGAGGTGAGGATCTTTGTGTCTGAGATTTGGAATGTTTCCTCATCTCTGACCTGCCCTGTTTTCTGGCGCTGTTTGTTGCAAGTTACTTTCCTTTTAATAGTTAGGAACCTTAAAATAGCAGTGTTTCCTGGGTTGCTCTTTGCAGTCTGTATTGGGACCAATACAAGCTGACTGGATGTGCTTCTGCAGTTATTGTGGAGAAAATCAGACTCGGACCTGCTAACCTCAGTCCCTGGGCGCTCTTCCGGCGCAGGCCTGGAGGCCAGTAAGCTCTAACCCCGGCGCAGATTCAGTGACACAGACTCGGTGCTGCAGTCACCGCTTCCCGAGCCGCCCGCTGCTAAACTCAGTCCCTGGGCGCTCTTCCAGTGTGAGCCTGGAGACAAGTAAGCTCCAAACCCGGCGCAGATTCAGTGACGCAGACTCGGTGCTGCAGTCACCGCTTCCCGAGCCGCCCGCTGCTAACCTCAGTCCCTGGGCGCTCTTCAGGCGTGGGCCTGGAGGCCAGTAAGCTCCAAACCCGGTGCAGATTCAGTGGCACAGTCGCCGTTTCCCGAGCCGCCCGCTGCTAACCATACAACATTTTCTTTGTCTGTTCCTCTGCTGAAGGACATACAGGCCACTTAGAAAATTTAATTATTACCTAGGGATGATGGAGCATGCCTGCAATCCCAGCACTTGGAGGCTGAGGCAGGAAGATTACTGAGTTTGAGGCCAGCCTGGGCTACATGGTGGGTTCAATGCCAGTCTAAACTGCACAGCAAAACTATGTTTGGAAAAACAAAGAGTAACAATGAAAAAGATTTAACTACTGAGTTATACTGCTACCAACAGGAATATACTTGTATCACTATAATGTAATGTATTTAACTCTTTTGCCAAGCCTAGTTTTTAATTTTTTTATTTTGAGACAGAATCTTGGTGAATTGCTAAGTTGCTCAGGCTGAGCTTAAACCTGTGATCTTCCTCCCTCAGCCTCCCAGAGTGACCGTAGGCATGGACCATTAGGACTGGTTTAAAATATTTTCAAGGGTCTAAAATTATTTAAAAATGAATCATCAAAGAAAAAAGAGAGCTTGAGTTGCCAAAGTTAAGAACCACTTCCACAAATTGTAGTCTTGCCTAACACTGTCAGAGCAATCTTTCTGAAATGCCATTTCGTAGACTTTCTGAGCTTCTCCAGCTTGCCAATTACCCCTCTCACCCCCGGATAAAGTTCTGATCCTTTAACTCCCGGCATTTGGAGCCCCTGCACCACAGCCCCACTCCACCCCTGCGAGCTACATATAGCCAGACCCACATTGTATTTCCCCACATCTGAACTTACAAATCCTTTTCTTCTTCCTTTCTAGAACATCCTTGGCTTTCTCTTCTGCCTCCCAAATTATTTTTTGTAGGCCCTGGAGTGTATCTCAGTGATGATGCTATCTGCTTGGCAGCAGGGTCCTGAGTTTGATCCCCAATTCTAAAAAAAAAAAAAATATTATTTGTCCTCGGGCCCATTTTACATCTCTCTCTTTTCACTGAAACTTTGTGTGATTATTTCTATTAGAAGCAATTATCTTCCCTTTCTTTGAATTTCGGTAGGAATAGTGTGGAGTGAAAACATGCTCTTTCAATTCAGAAATAATGTCAGCCACTTTTATCAGTTTAAGATAAGGGAGAACTTAACCGATTTCTTGGACAATAGGAAAAATGGGACTTATTCAAAAGGTCGCTGTGAGGTATAGATGAGGAATGAACTTTGAGGCTCCTGGTAAATAGTCAGTACCTTTGTCTTCATTTTTGTAATTCACTTGCTCCAAAGGCAGATCCTTATTCATTTATTTATTTATTTTTTAATGTCAAAGATGACAGTTCCTCTTGCCCTGGATAGAATGCTTGGGACTTGAAGGGATCTAATTGAAATTTTTTTTTTTCCTTGAACAAAACTCAGTAAATAAATGATCTATGGATGGAAGAATGTTGCGCATTCTTGGAGAAGGGAGGGTCACTGGGTTTCTAAGAGGAGAACTGTGATGCCTTCCACACCCACTGTGTTGCTTTCTACGAGCACTCCTTAAACCACGAGTTCCGCCTAGTAGCCCTTCTCTCCTCCACTTCCTCTGGAGGCGATGTGAACAGCGGTGAGCCAGGTCCTGTATGAGTCAAGTGCTGCATCCTATTTCCTGTCTTCTCCACCTATGCAGCTGGGTGCTGAGTGCCCTGCCTGGTTCCAGATTCTGGGTCTCTTCTATGGTCTATGAAAGCAAGGCTGGAGGGATAGCTGAGAAGGAAGTTGGAAGCCAGCAGGTCTGCCCACCAGAGATATAGGTGGGGCGGCCATTATTCACAGGCCACAGACTCTGGGTGTGTTTTATTACTGTTTCTGCTCTGGAGTCTCCTTCCCTTGGTGATCTGTTCCAGGGACTCTCCCTCTTTCTACTTCCTCTTCATTACACATTCTTGCCAGGGTTTACTCCTTTTATGGCCAGATAATGGCTGTGCAAATAATGGACAGTTCAGCAACTAACTTTTTACTAGGACTGGGAACCTGATTCCGCCTTTTCCTAAAGGTGATCATGAAGGTCTATGAAACTGTGTGGCTCTAGGGAACAGGTGTGTATGTGAAGGGTGAGTCCGAAAACAAAAAGCTGGCTATTTGTCAAGTCCTGGGAGTAGAAAGGGAAAACATCATTCTGGAAAGTGGATTTCATCTGGAGACTTCAGAAATCTTAGGACACTCGCCCATGTTGAGTGGGGGGTGAGGTTAAATGGTGGAGTTGGGCTGTGTTGAGTACGTTATTACTTAGCCTCTCCCTCTGCATTCACTTTTGTCTTTAAACACGGGGATAATAGCGCTCAGCTCTTTTGTGAAATCTGTAGCTTCATGAAATCCCTTCGGACAGTGACTGGCACCCAGTGTGTGCTGAGTAAGTGTGAACTACAGTGGACACAGGAAAAGATGCTGTAAAGTTCCTACCTGGGCTCTTTGAGGGATTAATCTATATCTGAGGCCATCTGAGAGCACAAACCGCCAGCATTTGGGTTGTAACTCAAGACTTTGGTCATAAGTTGAAACTAAAATTCTGAATATAACCCAAGTTGTTTGCATGCCAAGCCGGTTGTAACTTGAGGGTCTATTGCATTGTAATTAAGATACCATCCTGGGCATGAGAATGGGGAGGTATTCTGGCTAGGGTCCTAGTAGGTCACCTGGTGTTAACAATGGTTGAGGCTGGCTTAAGTTACAGGAGTGGAAGGATTGGGAAAAAACAACTCATGTTCAAGAGTCTATAAAAATACCTCTGGGCTGGGCTTCGGTCACAGTGATTGCCTCCTGCGAATCAGTGTCCTAGAATCATCTGGTTTTGCAGAAGGTCAGCATGTTTGGCAAACAGTGTTCATCTTGCTAAGGGAATCCCCTACTGTGGTCCAGGGCATTCTTTCTTTCTCTGCATTACCCCTACGTATAAGGTGAAAAGACACAGATTGAAGAAGCATCTAGTAAGGAAGTGAATGAATGGCATAATTGGGACTTGTGTATAAAATTAATAGGAAGCATGTGTAAGTTTTATGTGAATATAAAATGGGCTTTTTCTTTTCATAAACCAGACATCTCTTGAGTAGACGGCAGATGCTATGGCACGAGCATTGGAGAAGAGTCAGACGAGAATGGGCAGAGCAGTCTTCTTTGCTAATGGTAGGTCAGACTGAGCCACGGAGGACAGAGGACCTGGGAGAAAGTGGATGTGGATGAAAGGAAATGGGAGGACAAAAGGAAAAAATTGAAAAGATGTTTACTGAGGACTCCTAACTTGCCAGCCTTACATGACTGAATTTACTCTTTTACTGCCGTTTCCTGATGCAGAAAGTTATCCTTGTGTTATAGATGAGAATTGAGGCCCAAGGAGGTGAAGTGATCATTTGTTTCACCTCATAGTTTGTCTTCTTGCTTCTGTAACAGATGAGAGAAAGAGAAGGAAGCCACAGTGAGTTTTTTGTGGTAGGTAAAATTTATAAAAGGTGTGTGTCTGTGATCGGTAGAAAGACGGCCTCCCCAAAATGTCCTCATCCCAATTCCTGGAACCTGTGAATGTTACTTTATTTTATGGAAAGGACTTTTTAGATGTGAGGAAGTTAGAATCTTAGCATGGGGAGACTAGCCTGAATTGTGTGGATAGGCTCAATATCATTGCAAGGGTCCTTGTCTGTAGGAGCGACAGGGGATGCAGGGACAAATGAGGAAGAATCCGGGGGCCCAGGAATTTGAGAGCCTGTAGGAGCTGAAGCAGGCAAAGGCCGATGGATTCAGCCCGCAGTCATCTAGGATTTGCTGTCTTGTCAGTGCCTTTCATTGAGCCCAAAGGGACCTACTTTGGACTTCTGACCTTGAGAATTGTACAGAACTGAGGAAAAAAAAAATATCGGTAGTCTCTGCTCCAAGAGGTTATAGACTGCCCCACAGAAAAAGCGACTAGAAGAAATAAAATGAAATGTTACCTAATGATTAAGTCCAGATGATGGGTGGAAAGTGGAATATGGGAAATACTGATTTTCATCTTATACTTTATATGTTAATTTTCAAAGAAAAAAGTTATGCAAGGTTCAATCTCTAGACCTGAAAAGAAATCATTATATTAGTGTTATAAATTGAAGTATTTTTCATTGTACCTTTCATCGTCCCTTGGAAACCCCTTGTACACTTCTGAAGAGCGTGCTGCTTGAGTTTAAGGACGGATTTGTTAAGTGCGGGCTGAAGAGGGAAGGGAATTACAGAGAGAGGGACCGCTTGTGCAGAGGCGGGAAGGGAAAACCTTTTCTGGAGAAGCATGGGATTTTTTGTCTTCTGGTCTAAATCGTTCCTCATACTTGAATGGGCCAAACTCAAAAAAAAAAAAAAAATTCTAGTCATCCAGGATATTGCTTGGCCACTTTTTTTTTTTAAGGTTTTGTTTTGAGACAGGGTCTCGCTTTGTGGTTCAGGCTGGCCCTGAGCTCAGCCTCAAACTCACTTCACAGCAATCCTCCTGCCTCTGCCTTCCGAGTGCTGGGATTACAGGCATGAGCCACCACGCCTGACACTGTGGTATGTGGTACTGATTGCTGCTGGGGTGAGTCTCCAAGCCCAGTATTGTATGTGGTTACCAGGGATCGAACCAGGTCCTTGCGCTTGCAAGACAGGCGCCAGAACCACTAAGCTGTATCTCCGGCCCTGCTCTCGGCCACTTTTGATGGGGTGAACTGGGACATCCTGGCTTCTTGGAATATCAGGTACCTTCAGATTTGGTGACCGGGAGTGTTCTTGTGAGATTTTCGTTTTTTCAGACTGACTCTTTTCTCCTTTCCCCTCCTCGTGTTTCTTGTAGTACTGAAATGGTCAGCATCCCCATCCCTAGACAAGTGCCTTGTATTCTACCAGAGGGTTTCTTTTCTTTGTGGAGAGGTAGATATGTAGCTGTGAATTTGTTTTGTTTCATTTTTCTTGCATTAGCAATCAGGGAATTGAAAGAGCATGTTCTTTCTCTAATGGCCTCATAATGGAGCCATCTAAATCTCTTCTCTATCTTCCACCTTCCGGAACCCACGCCTTTTCCTGGCCTTCCTAGACCTTGGGGGCCTTAGAAGGCCAGATAGAGTACTGTGTGAGAAAACCAAATCAAACTCAGAGGTAAGAACTCTTGGAGCTCTATTAAAGTGTACGTTCTTTTCTCCCTTGTCCCTCCCCCCTAATGTTTATGGCCAAGTCCTCATCTCTGGTCACAAAGAAACTGATTGCCTAGCTCCAGCTAGAGTTTGGCTCCACCCACTAAGACAATGGGCCTATTTTTTCTATCGTCAAAAGGCCTTGTGTTCAGTCCCTGGAGTTGTACCCTGAACTGGAGCCAAAGCTCACGCCTTCCTGTTCCTTCCAGGGCATCTCAGAGATGGTGGGGCTTGGGGGGTGGGGTAGGAGTCCTGACTGGAAAAGGAGAAGTTTGTGGGAATCCCAAACAGTTGTGCACGGGAGAATCTTGTAGGCCTGTTGGCAGAAGGAACAGGGCTGTGGGCCAGGACTTGTGTGATTGGGCTTTTACCTTGAATGAGTCCATTTGCTTTCCTAAGCCTTAGCTCTGTCTTCTGGGAAACTATATGTATCTAGATGAACTGAAACCTATACCTTGAATGCTCGGTCAGTATATTTTCTTTGTGCATCCTTGATGATATCCATACCATCCCTTCTGGGCCCAGAGATTTAGCCTCTGATCAATGAAATTGGTTAACATCCATATGAGAGAGGACAAACTTTCTGCGATAGAGGATCCTTTGAGGTAGGGGGATCTGATGTCTTTGGCTGTGAGGTGAGGCCGAGGATTAGAGGCTGGAATATTGAAGTCAGTTTGGGGTATGTTTGGGTGACACCTGTGGGCCATCCAGGTGGAACCACCACGTGGACAGTGGGAAGAACAGAGCTGAAGCCTCCAGAGGAGGATGGAGCTGGAGAAGAAGAGAACAAGCATACAGGCATCTGGCCTCCTCAATCTTTTCTCTGGATTTTGGGGGATTGTTCAGAGTTTTGGCCAGATATTCTTTGCCTGGGTCACATATTAATGGCCAGGTTGTGCTGGAAAAGTGGGGTGATGTGAATTGATGAGAGATAGGGTGGAAAGAAAAGGAAGGACTTTGAGAGAAAGATAACAAAGAAGACTGGAAGGTTAAAACATACACTATAAAACATTTTAACATTTGTTGTAAACCATAAAAAGTCAGCGTAAATGTGAAATTCACTTGAGAACATTGTGTCCATGAGTCAGAACAGGGAGGAGTAAGACTAGGAAGGTACAGAAGCAGTTGCTTAGAAAATGAAGTTAAAAACTAGACTGCTTGGTCTAGAAATCTCCTTGGAAGGCTCTCTACAGCTCAAAAATTAGTTGGCCTATGCAACTCTTGATAGTAATGAGTTTTTAATTTTATTTTGTTGGTACTGGGGATTGAACTCAGGCTTTGGCCTTCAAGACAGGTGCCGGAAGCAGTGAGCTAAATCCCCCAGTAATAAATTTTATCTGTTTTCATTACAATATAAAATGCTAGTATATAACAAATAACTGTGCAGGGCACAGGCCTAGCAGTGTGCTAAACACCTTATTACTGAGCTACATCCTCAGCTAGAGGAGGCACCTGGTTCTCACGGCTTCTATTAGCCCCATTTTACACATACAGGGACTGGAAGGTGTAGTCCTCTCCCCAGCCTCATACTGTGTGTTCGAGAGCCTGAATTCCAAGTCAGGTCCCTGCGGGATTTTTTAAACAACTTGGCACCACAGAACATTCTGTGTTTGTTATGCCTTAGGACAAGACATGAATGAATGCTCAGGGGCAGAGAGTGTTCTGAGAGAACTCCTGATCCTTTAGCAGGGATGCTGTGGACAGTGATCAGTTAGGACTTCTAGAGTAGACCTTGGGTCATCCGTATTGGAACTGAGAGCTGTGGGTCTTACCCCGAGCCACCTAGAAGGAGAATTTCTCAACAATGGATGTTTGAGACCTACTGAGTCAGCTGGCTGTCTGGGCTCGAAGGAGGTGGGATTTTGGCTTTTCTACACCCCACAGTTCAGGCCTTTTTCCTGTGTAAAGTCAGCAATGTAGTCTATATTCTTACTCTTTCCAGGTTTTCTTTTTTTTTTTGAGCTAGGATCTCGCTTTATAGGTCAGATCAGCCCTGAACTCACTATGTAGCCCAGGTCAGCCTTGAACTCACAGCTATCCTCCTGCTTCGGCCTCCTGAGTGCTGATACTATAGATGTGAGCCATCATACCTGGCTCATTCCAGGGTATTGCAGTGTAGGGGTGGGGGCACTAAGAGGGGTGAACCCTAGGGGCATTTATACTAGAGAAGGCATTTTGGTTTGGGTTTTGGCATTAGAAATCGAACTCAGGTCCAAGGACTTGCCAGATGGGCTCTGCCACTGAGCTACATCCTCAGCTAATGGAGGCATTTGAAGCATACTTTCTTCTCCTTCACTCCCTTTCCTCATAGCCTCTCCATTCCCACTGCCTCTTGGGTGGGTTTCACTTCTCTGCTCTTCCCTGGGGGCAGGTGTGGGGACAGGCATGGCAAGGAGAGAGGAGAAAATCTATGTGGTTTCAGGTTCAGTGGCAGATGAGCGTGGGAGGGGAGCAGTGAGCTGTGGCTCCTTCTGGGGGTGGCCTTGTTGGGCACCCTGCGTGGAGGTGGAGCCTCATGTGAAGTCTACCTGCTTCTGGGAGCTGGAGACATGCAGCAGAGAGCTAACACCAGCAGCATGGTCTCTGTGTGTCCGGTCTTTTCTCACGCTAATCTCCATGGGGCCTGAGCCAGGCCTTGCAGCAGAGCAGGCAGAAATATGTGTCTTTCTCCCTCAACTTCATCCGGCAGCAAGTCTGGAGGGGGAGATACACTTACATCCGGATGTTCCCAGCCCGCAGTCTGGCCTCAGAGAGATCTAGGAAGGGGGGGAGGCCCTGGGTGGGAAGTGACAGACCCGTCCTGTGTCAGCTTGGCTCAGCCCCTTCCTCCCTTGACCCGATGGTCACTCGCCTACTCGGCCCTTGAGTTTTCTTATCTGTACATTGGTGGATTTGTCTGAGTTCATCTTTCAGGTTCCTTTTAGCTGTTGGAGTTTCAGTTCTGTGGTTAGCAGTAGGCCCAGGTGCAGCAAAGCCCTGAATGTTTTTTTAGTCACAGGCACCCGTTTCCCTTCCAAGAAATGGGTTGAGTTCTCTGTGCCTCCCAACAGCTCTTTCTCAGGGGGCCTGCAGCCTACGATTGAGGTCATGGCCAGAATTCCCTACTGCCCTGGGAAGGAGGGCCCAGTGTGTAGCCTCCCTGCCCGGGCTTGGCCTCCTCTGGCTTCGGCACTGACATGGCTTCTTTTTCTGCTTTCATTTCATCTACAATCTACCTTGAACACAATATCCGGTTTCTAAAGTGGGCTCTGATTGCTCTGGTGAATTTCGTGGCTGTTTCCTGCCTGTGGTTCCATGAAACAAACAGCAGGAAATTCTTTCCATAGCCATCAGGGTACGATTTCATATTTTCCCTTTCCTCACAGAGCTTGACCAAACACGTGGTGGGCAGAGAGATACATGAGTGTGCTCTAGGTCCCAGCATGCATAGAAGGTGAGATCCGGGGTGGTTCTATTCCTTTTAATTTTTATTTTGGTGATACTGGGGACTGACCCCACGCCTTCACGCTGAGGAATAGCCCCAGTCTTTTTATATTTTCACATTTTGATAAAAGGTCACACTGCATTGCCCAGACTATACTTGAACTTGTGATCCTTCTGCCTCAGGCTCCTGGAATACTGGAATTTGAAATCACCACACCCGCTGGGTGGTTATATTCTTAGGAGTTGATTAGCATTGTCTGTGAACTCCTCTACCACCTGTATGAAACCAGGTGGCATCCTAGTGTCTTGTATGATGCTGACACTTACGAGTTAGGGCGGAGCTATGAATGTGCATGAGTGTATTGTGTATTTCTGGGTGTGTACATGTGGGTCAGAATTTGTGGTTAGGGTTGGTGTGAAGTCAGTGGCAGTTAATACTGAGAGGAAATGATTCAGGAACTGAATACCTTGTTTCTGTCTTTTGTACATGCTGGTTACCTTGTGTTGTCAGAGTTTGATAATGTGTTAGCATTTCCTCCATCTGGCCTGAAATCCACCTTGTTTGATTTTGGGTGTAGATTACGTAAGAAGCTGGGGAAATGGAAATTGAAATAATACAACCCTTTCTTAGTAGTCACCACCCTTGGATTTGTGAGTATGACCCAGGAGATTTGAGAGTTTCAGTGACAAAGGTATCATTCTCTGCTGGGAGGGTTAGAAACTAAGTGACAGGGAGGAAACTGGTCAAGTCTGTGGTTTGTTTTCCTTTCTTTCTTTCTTTTTTGTTTTTTTTTTTTGAGACAGGGTCTTGCTTTGTAGTTCAGGCTGGCCCTGAGCTCACTCTGTATCCCAGGCGAGCCTCGAACTCACAGCAATCCTCCTCTCTCTGCCTCCTGAGTGCTGAGATTACGGTGTGAGCCACCACGCCTGGGTTCTGTGGTTTGTTTTCAACCAATTTTTAGGTGTTCTAACCTTGAAAACTAGTTTAACTAGGGCCAGTGGTGTAACTCAGAGGCAGGCACTTGTTTAGCATGCGCAGAGTCTCAATTCAATGCTCAGACCTACCAAAAGAGTTTGTTTTTTCAAGTTTCACTCTTGTACACCCTTGTGTTGTGTTCGCTTTACTGTGATTTTTCTTCTTCCCTCCCCTCCTCCTCCTTTCTGCGCAGGAAAGGGAACTCAGGCCTGCTGCACGCGAAGCGTGTGGCCGTCCACTGAGCTCCTCTGTTTTCATAAGACTTTTGGGATCGAGTGATTCCTGGCCAAGAACCCAAAGCAAAATCATCCCATTTTTAGGCCAGAGATTTAGCTCAGTGGCATTGTACCTGCCTGGCAAGTGCAAAGTGCTGAGTTCAATTCCTAATACCACCACCACCATCAAAAAAAAAGAAAAATTGCAGTTAAATCGTGCCATTTTCTAATGAACACTTGAAAACTGGAAATAAAATCAGGTACAATTCCCAGAGGAGATATTAAAAAAGAATCATGTTGAATCTATAGGGAATTGCACTAACGAGGGCACATATATCTGTGTTGTGTCAAAGTCATTATCTCACCATATTAAAGTGAAATTGTCACCAGTGTTTGGACAGCTGGGCATGTGTCACTGGGAATCTGATTTTTCTCTTTGCTTCTATATCCTGCACTGTTTAGTTGTCAGTAACGAATTCATCTGTCTTCCTTCATTCCGTCCTTCCTTAAAGGGACCCAAACCGCGTTTGTTAGCTGTGATTATGAGATAGCAATAAGACAGCATTAACAGAGAAAGCAGGGCAATTTGGGCTCTGTAGCACTGTCTCCATGGACTTACAGTTACTTTACTCTGTCTCAGACCAGGATGTTGGGCAATAGCTGAAGGTGGGGTAGGGAGAAAGGTAGACAAGAAATGCTCAGACCAGTGCCAAGTTTTTGTCTGGGGCTCACCCACTAAGTTTGCATTTCCTGTGCCACCCCCCCCCAGAGTGCCAAGGTAGAATAGCTAGGACTTCTCCCCGTTTTCTCCCATTCTGAGGCGTCATGATGCCCTTTCGTGACTTCTTTCCCTCTTCAGTACTGACTTTGATTTTTGTGTTAGCCTGACATCACTCATCTGAATTCACTGCGGGGAGGGTGAGTGGAAAATTTCCAGACTTCACATTCTTAGTATTGGCTGTGGGCCCAGCATATTCCCACTGGGGAACTCAGTTCCAGCCTAGGGCCTTTTGTCACTCTTTGACCAGCCCCACTGATCCCTAAGTATAGTTCAGCCTGTGGCCGGGAAAGTCCAAGCTTGGAGTCAGGCTTACTGAACTCAGATGTGAATCAACTCTGTCCTTAATGAACCATGTGACTCGGGACAGTTGATTTAAGCTAAGACTCAGTTGCAACATCTGTACACAGGAGATGATAACCACTTCGCAGGTGTAAGAGCTAATGAGTACTGAACGCTTTCTCAGTGAATCCTCTTTATCTCTACAGGTTAAGTCCTATTGTGGCTGTCTTTTTCTTCATTGAGGCATAGAGAAATTAAATAGCATGGCTTTGTTAATGTTACTCCTAAGTGGCAGAGCTGAGATTCTGAATGTGGACAGCTCAACCCCAGAGCCTGTATCCTTCACTATTATAATGAGCTGTATGATCCATAGTAGGTTAGAAAGGATTAACTGAAAAAAACATTTAAAGCACCAGGTATATTGTTTGTCACTTAGTCATGGTAGCCATTGCTACCAGCATGGAGAAGCTTCCTTCAAAGATAAACCTCTGTGTGGCCCATGGAAGAAGTGTCTAGACTGGAGTAAGGCAAAGGAGAAATGAGGTCTCCTGGTGACCCGAGGTTTGCAAGATGTCAGGATTTCTGCCAACTCAACTCTGTTAATCAGGTTTCACTGGCTGATGTCTTGTTCCTGGAATTCCAAAGTTGCCTGACAGGCCCTAAAAGGAAAATACAGGAGGTGAAACGTGGTAGCCCTGGGGAGGGGTTGGAATTTCAGACAGGCTACCTGTGGAACAGAGTAGGTGCATTTCCTAAACTGTCCAGGGTGAAAGGTCAGAGCCAAGAAGCTAGAGGAGACCCCACAGGGATCTGGGGAAAACTGGATGTAGGCTTCAGGGCAAGCCAACATGAAACCTGTTCTGTTCCCTGTCTGTGTACCTTGGCCTTCTGCCTGGCCTGGGGATGGTTTGGTCAGTCAGCGAGCAGTTCTGGCTCATTTGCCCCATTTAGGTCCCTGACTATGGGTTTCAGGCAGCCTGGTTGATGGTGAAAGTTTTTTAGAGTCTGAAGGACTTGGATTCCCACCATTTTCTGCCACTTTTGACTTGTGTGACTCTGATAGTTTATTCTTCTTTGCTGCACCTCATAGCTTTGTGAGAAAACTGAGAGGTCTGAGTGAAGTATTACATAGAGTTCCCAGAACAGCAGCTTGTATGGTATGCTCCCAGTCGCAGTGAGGTGTCCTTGGGGCTGTGGAATGATATAAAATATGATCTCCTCGTTTAAGGAGGCCATACTCCAGGTAGGGCAAGAGGTAACACAACAGGTGTAAACTGCAGTGTTAGGAACGTGTGAGCATCACATGGACCGACCTGTGTCACAGGCAGAGACAACTTCAGGGGTTTGGAGGTGGAGCTCAGGTGAGCCCCACGTGCGAGAGGTTGGAGAGGCAGGTGGAGGAGCACATCGGGAAGCATCAGAATGAGGCTAAGGTGCATCAGTTTGGGAGCTTGAGAAACCAGTGGGATTGGAGTCCCAGGGCTGTGGGGGAGGAAGAACGAAATGGGGCTATGTAGGTAGATGGGGGCCAGGTGTGAAGGGCTTATGTGATTCTAAGATGCTCAGAATTTATCAGGCATTTTATGTGCTTAGTTGTTTATGGTATTAGCCATTGAAGCCAGGCCAGGCCTGCTCCCTGAGTAACATCCTCAGACCTTTTATATTTTTAATTTTGAGGTGAGGTCTTGCTGAATTTTCCAGGCTGGACTCGAATTCTATTTTTTGTTTGTTTACTTTTGAGGCATGGTCTCACTATGTAGTTCAGGCTGGCTTTGAGGTGATACTCCTGCCTCTGCCTTCTGAGTGCTGGGATTATAGTTGTGAACCACCACACCTGGCTACATCAGGTTTTTGAGAAGAATGACCTTAATATTATTGATACAGGGGAAATAAACATCATTCTGAACCTACTAGATGTCAGATACACTGAGTTCATGTTCCCCAAAAGAATGAATTATAAGGAACAACAGAGTTTAGGAGTCAGAAAGTTGCGGTGGGGGGGGAGCCCCCAGGAGACATGGGAACTCTGGGTTGGCACTCATGGGTTGCCAGTGAGCCCATTTCTCAAAGCAAGTTTTATAAACCAAAATCACAAGGTGAGTAAAACATGAATTAAAATGGTGACCAACTGATAAGATTCCAAGTAGAGCAGCTTAGGTCATATTGATCCAATGGGGAAGTGGTCAGGTAGCAAGTGGACATGGACAGAACAAGGACCTGCCTTAGGAAGGGATGAATCAGGGAGTTCTGGTCACCCAGCAGGTGACTGATGCCTATCGAGACTTTATTGGACCAGGTGCTACCACTTATCTCTTGGTGCGGCCTGCAGGCCTGGTCATTCTGTGCTTATCTTGAGTCCTGGCCTCCTGTGGATGAGCCTCTGGCCACAGCTGTAACATCTTCTTATCTTTTAGACTAACTTCCTTGAGAGCCCAGCCCTGTCTTACTGCTTGTGATATTTCTTCCTAATTTAGATGTCTGTAATATTATGATTTTGGTTGATGATTTATTGTTTCGAGCTGTCTGAGTTTTAAACCCTTCATTTAGGAAGTAAGAGGTTTGAACAATGTGATCGCAGCAAATTTCTCTAAAAAGTATGTCTCTAAGATACTGGAAGATTTTAAAATAGTGAAACACAGAATTGGTTTTAAGGGGAGAAGTCAGAGGCAGAGGTATTATTGAGGAAGCCAGTGCAATATCAGGCATGAAGTCTGTCTTTTGTGAAAGACAATGTATGTGTATGTGAGGATGGCCTTTACTTTTTTTTTTTTAGACAGGGTCTTGCTGTCTAGTTCAGGCTGGCCCTGAACTCACTATGTAGCCTAGGCTGGCCTCGAGGTCACAGCAATCCTCCTGCCTCTGCCGCCCGAGCATTGGAGTTATAGACGTGAGCCACCATGCCTCACTGGCCTTTACTTTGTGTTGAGGACACTTTGGCATTATAACCTGAAACTTTGAGTTCTCCAAGATATTGCTCAGGAGACACTTTGGGGCACCTAGGGAAAGGGGAAATGAGTAAACTGTTTCAGGAAAGAAGTGAAGATGATGATGATGATGCTGAGGGTGGAACTCAGAGCCTTGCACATGGTAGGTAAGCCCTTTCCCACTGAACTACATTCCAACTCAGTTGAGTCTTTTTGTTTGTTCACTTGGCTTTTTTTTTTTAAGGTACAAGGGATTGAGAGTACCTCTGCTCCCCTGAGTACATCCTCAGCCTTTAAGGAAGGGACTCAAGGGATGGGGGGGAGGGGGAGGAGAAAGGAAATGAAAAAAGAGTTAAGACACTGTATGTTCAGTGCCAGCTTCCCACAAGGAAGGTGAACAGTGTGTGTTACACATTAAACTAATAAACTAAAAAAATTACTGATAAAATTAAGAAGCTAGTAATTAAAAAATACAAATGTACTAAGAAACTACAGAGCTACTAACGTAAATAACAATGAACTAAGAAAAATTTTCTAGAGAGAGTCTTGCTAAATTGCTCAGGCAGGCCTTGAATTTGTATTGCTCTTGCCTCAGCCTCCAGAGTAGTTGGTATTACACCTGTGTGCCACCACACCCAGCTAAGTTTATTTGAAGAGTTTGAGTTTTATATCATTATAAGGACAAAATTAACAGTTGTTCCTTATTGTTTTATTGTAGTTTCCTCATTTATAGCCCCGCCACCTTTTAAAGAGCTGTTTTCTCACGTGTTTCCCATGCGGGCCCACAATGCCTGGATCAAACGCTCTTCTTGCCTCTGCCTGCCAGGAGGCGGGACTAGAGGTGTGGACTTTCACATCCGTTTGATGGACTTGACATCCAGCTAAGGCTGATGGTTTGATGGGCTTGAGTCTTATGTCACTCCTGTTCTGCACTAACCCAACAAGGACAGAAATAACAGCAGTAGTTCCTTATCATTTTTTGGTGGAGTTTTCAAATTTACAGAAAATTTTTTTAAAGGTGGGATCTTCTCACTGTGTTGCCCAGGCTTACCCTCAACTCTAGGCTCAAGTGATCCTCTTGCCTCAGCCTCTTGAGTAGCTGGAATAACTGGCCTGTGCCGTTGAGCCTGGTTGACATCTCTTGTAGTTTCCCAGTTAACAAAATGGTTCCACAGATACTGTCTTATTTGCCTCACAGCAGTCTTCTGAGGAAGGTTAAGCAGATGTTATCTTCATTTTATGGATGAGGAGAGGCTGAAACTTCTCAGAGTCTTTAAATATAGGACTCTGTGCTCTGTGGACAAGGAACTTTTCCTTGTTTTGTGTTCCTCAGACAGGAAATAGGAGCTGCCATCTTTCATTAAGTAGATAATCCAACACATATTGATTAGGTGTCCAGGATACATTAAGTACTTCCTGAGTTGAGGGTGACAGGAAGACATACATTTAAGAAAAAAATATTTTGATGTCTATAAAAATAATACATGTTTATTATGAAATTTTGTAGAGGAGAAAGTACTCTAATCTCATCACTTTGAGGCTGATATGTTTAAGCTTTATTCTTTGATCCTTTTTTCTACTTAGTGAAATTATACCATGGATATAACTTTATACACTGATTTTTCATATCTTTCCTTACATTATTAAAATTTTAACAAGCATTTAAAAGATGACTGCAGGGCCAGGGAGTTACCTCAGTGTTTCTGGCGCCTGTCTTGCAAGCGCAAGGACCCGGGTTCGATCCCCGGCAACCACATACAATCCTGGGCTTGGAGACTCACCCCAGCAGCAATCAGCACCATATACCACACTGCCGGGTGTGGTGGCTCATGCCTGTAATCCCAGCACTTGGGAGGCAGAGGCAGGAGGATTGCTGTGATGTGAGTTTGAGGCTGAGCTCAGAACCAGCCAGAACTACAAAGTGAGACCCTGTCTCAAAAAAAAAAAGACTGCAACATTATGGTACAGGCTATGTGTTTTTGAAATGCTTACACCCCAAAGTGCTTCAGATTTCAAGGTTTTTATCAAGGTTTTTTCTAATCTAGGATAGGCGCATGTTTAAAAGGAGATATCCTGGGGATAAGACAAAGGGCTAAAGATGAAATTTACGTTCCATATATGCCTTTTACAGACTCCCAAACTTGGTAGATATCCGCAACATGAGTTTGTGTTCTTTAAAACTGAAAAATAAATTCTACAAACAATGGAAGCAGAGAGTAGGAAAAAATTTATTGAGAGAGCTTCTAAAAAAGACGAAAAGAAGACTAGAAAGTGGGCTGCCCTCCAACCCTGCTTTTTTTCCTGTTCTTTCTTTTTTCTTTTTTTCTGGTACTGGGGATCCAACTCAGGACCTTGTACTTGTGAGGCACAACCCTGCGTCTTGAAGGTATTTTATGAGTTAAAGCCACAAGGCAAGGCAGATTCAAATGGGCCAAGACTATAGCCAACAAGTGAGTTGCTTAGGTACAATTGGTCCACTGAGAAATCCCAAAGTGGACATGAGATGGGACAAAACTGTAAATAACCAATAAGATTTCAACAGGTATAGTTGCCTAGGCAATATTGATTAAGTGAGGATCCCGTGGGAAAGCAAGTCACATGGCAAGTGTAAGGATTTTGGTAAGGGGTGGGTCAGGGAGCTTCCTGGAAGGGGTGGGTTAAAAGCTTGGTCCCTCACCCACGTGACTGATATCTGTTTAGGATATGAATCACCGCTGCTTATCCCTAGGGGAAGCACCTGGGACCATAGTTTCCTTTCTTTTACAACACTGGCCAGCAGTGAATGTGTCTTGGTTGTCCTCTCTGTTGGCTCCTTGAGGGCTGGCCCTGTCTAACTGCCTACAAGATATCTTATCAACTTACCTATCTATAATATTGTGGTGTGAAGGCTTATACTATATTTTAATAATTTTATGCAAGAAGCCAGGTGTGATGGCTCATGCCTATAATCCCAGTACTTGGGAGGCAGAGGCGGGAGGATTGCTGTAAGTTCGAGGCTTGCCTGGGCTACCCAGTGAGTTCAAAGCCAACCTGACCTACAAAGCAAGACCCTGTCTCGAAAAAAGATAATAATTTTATGCATAAAACAAAGTCTACATATCGAACCATCAAAAGGCAAAAGTGTCACCAATTTGAGCCACCCATGGTACCATTATTTCTTTTTTTTTTTAGGTTTTTTGAGACAAGGTCTCGCTTTGTGGTTCAGGCTATCCCTGAGCTCAGCCTTAAACTCACATCACAGCAATCCTCCTGCCTTTGCCTCCCGAGTGCTGGGATTACAGGCGTGAGCCACCACGCCCAGCACTGTGGTATGGGGTAATGATTGCTGCTGGAGTGAGTCTCCACGCCCAGTATTGTTATGTGGTTACCGGGGATTGAACCCAGGCCCTTGCGCTTGCAAGACAGATGAGGGAACCACTGAGCTATATCCCCGGTCCTGGTACCATTATTTCTGACCCTGAAATAATTTGATATTAAAAGCAATCTTCTTCTTATACTTATTTATAGGTAAGTACTTAACAGTAAAAGTATGACATACCTTTAATATAGAGAAAAAATAATGTGTCAGGGTAAGTTATCAGCACAGTTGCTTCTCCCTATACCCTACATCCTGCTAAACTCCTGCAGCAGTGGCAGCTATCAGTCTCTACCTATGATGTTGTGTTTTTTAATTTTTTGAGACAGGTTCTCACTTTTAGTTCAGGCTGGCCCTGAGCTCACCATCTAGCCCAGGCTAGCCTCAAACTCACAGCAACCCTCCTGCCTCTGCCTTCTGAGTGCTGGGATTACAGGCCTGAGCCATTGTGTTATGTGGAACTGGGGATCAAACTCAGGACCTTAGGCTTGCCAGGCAGAGGCTGGAACCATTGAGTTAAATCCCTAGGCCGTGTTTTGACTTAGTTTTTTTTTTTCTTTTGAGTCGGAAAATTGTTTTGATTGGGAAAGCTTCTACCTAAGAGAAACAGAAGGGAAACCCGGAAAAGTGGGTGACCCCCCACCTTGCTTCTCAGAAGGCTTTTATGGAGCAAAGCCAGAGGTGGGGTGAATTCAAGGTGGGACAAAATTACAGTCAACCAGTAACACTGCAAATACAGTCGCTTAGGTAATATTGGTTCAGTGAGAAATCACAAAATGGACAAAAACCATGATCAACCAATAAGACTACAAGTGTAGTTGCTCGGATAATACTGACTAGATGGGGATCCAATGAGAAATCATTGACTTAGGTTTTTTTAACAACACAGTGAGCAGCTGAGGCACCAGGCTGTGTGTCCTCAGGGATGAGAAGACATTCTGTTCCATGGCATTGTAGTGTCTCCTTCAGAGTCATCTGTATCACTGACATTTTTTTTTTGTGGTTCAGGCTGGCCCTGAGCTCAGCCTCCAACTCATATCACAGCAATCCTCCTGCCTCTGTCTCCCGAGTGCTGGGATTACAGGTGTAAGCCACCATGCCCGGCACTGTGGTATATGGTACTGATTGCTGCTGGCTATGAGTCTCCACATACAGTACTGTGTGTGTTGAACCAGGGATCGAACCCGGATCCTTGTGCTTGCAAGACAGGCGCTGAAACCACTGAGCTAAATTCTTGGCCCCATCACTGACATTTTTGTTTTATGAGTCTCCCCTTGATTTTACGCACTGATGTGATGGCTCGATACTGGGAATGTGTGTTACCTGAGCCCCTCGATAAGCTCAGCAGACACTCAACCATGTCAGCTGTAGCCAGCCACTTTTCCTAGTGACAGCAATGTCTTCTTCACTGCCATCATTATCCTAATCATCTTGATTCAGAACCATTTTGGCTGTTTCATTATGATGAGTGCTGGGACTACAGGCGTGAGCCACCGCACCTGGCATTCTTTTAAGTGGTTGCTGGGGATCGAACTCAGGCCCTTGCTCTTGCCAGGCGGACGTGGGAACCACTGAGCTAAATCCCTGGCCCTGGTTTTAACTTTTAAATTCCTTTGAAAGGATTCATCTGAACCAATTACAGGAGAGTCGTGGGTGACTACTATAATCAAGGTTTGCAAGGAAATAGATTTAATAGAGGACATAATTTACACGATTATTTTACAGGACCTGGCAAATGCAAGGTCCTGAGTTCAATCCAAAAGTCATATATGGAATTGTGCAAGAGATCTTTCTGCATGCTGGAGACTTGAAGAACTCAGCCAAGGGCTTGAATCCCACAGCAGGGTCCCTGCACAAGTCCGTCCAGCTCCAGGCTTAGAGCCCAAGGCAGCGTCCTCCAGGAGTCCAGCCAGAGGCCTGGTGTCCACAACAGTATCTAATGCTTGTCCACATCGGAGATATGCACCCAAAGGCCCGAAGGCCAGTGGTGGAAGCCAGAAAGCCTTCGCCATCAGGGTGAGGGGTCTGTGTGCCTAGGCCGAGGGGTCTACACTGCAGCTGGGAAGTGATGCTCAGGGTGAAGACCAGAACTCCTCTGAGGAGACAGCAGCGGTTCCCAGCAAGTGAGGGCCTGAGCTCCTCCTGTCAGAATAGACACATTCTCATCTGGGAAACCAGCTGTGGCAATCTTCTTCTCAGAGGAAATCGGAGAATCAACAGCCAATGACCGACCCCTCCAGGTCTCTTTTTATACTGTTGGCAACAGACCTCAGGTGGCTCTTCCACGCTGGAACCTGCTGATTCAGTTCAGCTGGGCCTTCCATTAATTTACCTTATTGAGCTTCCTCCAGAAATGAAAAACTTTGGTCTGGGGCCAAGGACCTTGAAGAGAAAAACTGATGATTAATCCAGAGATCCATCAATCTGGACAGACACCCTAGCTGACAGAGAAAAGAAAGTGAAGGTGTTTATGTGTCGTGTATTTTTGTTTATAGTTCATTCTTTGTTTTTTGAGCTAGAGTCACATTATGTATTACAGACTGGTCTTGAACTTATGGCGATCCTCTTGTATCAGACTCAGTGCTAGAATTACAGGGTTACATCACTAGGCCCAGCTATCTTGGCTTTTTTTTTCAAGACAGAGTCTCACTGTGTAGTTCAGCCTGGCCATGAACTCACTGTATAGCCCAGGTTGGGCTTCAATTTGTGGTTCTCTTGCATCATCTTCCTGAGGGTTGAGATTACAGGTGTGTGCCCCCACGCCTGGGTGCTGGGTCCTTTTTAAAATTTAAAAAAAAAATTTAATTAGTATTTATATGCAGTATATAATGATTCCCTTCCCTTCACTGTGGGGAGTTGGTGTGTGTATGTGTGTGTATATATATATATACACACACACTCATATATATCATATATGTACACATATATATCATATATATACACACATATATCATATATATACACACATATATATCATATATATATATGATCTTAATTCTCTGTCCCTTTTTCTCACCCTCCATCTCTTGATTCTTTTCCTGTTTGCAAAAGATCAGTCTCCCTGTGTCTAGTAATCTATCTTTTATTGTGTGCAGCCTTATTATTTTTATTATTATTAGTGGCATTGAGGATTAAACCATGGCCTCATGCATGCTAGACAAGTGCTATACCACCAATCTATGTCTTAGCTCTGAAGCCTCTTTTTTTTTTTTTTTTGAGACAGGGTCTCATTTTGTAGTTCAGGCTGGCCCTGAACTCACTATGTCACCCAGGCAAGCCTCAAACTCACAGCAATCCTCCTGCCTCTGCCTCGTGAGTGCTGGGATTACAGGCGTGAGCCACCATGCTCGACATTGTGGTATGTGGTACTGGGGAACAAACTCAGGACCTTGTGTTTGCCAGGCAGACACCAGAACCACGGAGCTAAATCCACGGCCCCAGACTGATCAGTTTTAAAGAATAAAATTAATACCTTCTTTTCTTTTCTTTTTTTCGGTACTGAGGATTGAACCCAGAACTTTTGCACAGTTATGTCTCCAGTCCCTTTAAAAACATTTAAAATTTTTTGAGACAGGCTTTGTGAAATTGCTAATTTGCCTAGGTTGGGCTTGGACTTTCTTTTCTTCTCCTCCCAGAGTACTGGAATTACAGGTATGCCACTATGCCAGGCCACCTCCTGTTTCTGTTTTTGTTGTTTTGGTGTGTGTGTGTGTATGTGTGTTTTAAGACAAGGTTTCACTATGTAGCTTAGACTAGTCCTGAATTCACTATGTATCCCAGGCTGGCCTTGAACTTCCAGCAATCCTCCTGCCTCAACCTCCCAAGAACTAGGATTATAAGCGTGTGCCACTCCCCCTGGTTATAGCCAGTTTTTTTTAATTTTTTTTTTTAAGGTTTTTTGAGACAGGGTCTCTCTTTGTAGTTCAGGCTGGCCCTGAGCTCAGCCTCAAACTCACATCACAGCGATCCTCCTGCCTCTGCCTCTCGAGTGCTGGGATTACAGGCGTGAGCCACCACACCCGGCACTGTGGTATGTGGTACTGGTTGCTGCTGAGTTGAGTCTCCACACCCAGTATGGTATGTGGTTACCGGGGATTGAACCCGGGTTCTTGCGCTTGCAAGACAGGTGCTGGAACCACTGAGCTAAATCCCTGGCCCCCACAGCCAGTTTTTGAAAAAATTGGCAATAGCCATTTTCTCTGCCTAGTAGACAGTAGCCATTAATGAGCAAAGTCTTATTCTTTCATGTTGACTAATAAAGGCAGCAATATTTTCTTAGGTTTAAATGGAAGCAGAGGAATTTCATATCCGTTTCTGCCCGTTTCCACTCCTACCCCTGCTCATTTGCATCAAACAGGCCTAGTCGATTGAATTTCACAGAAAAGCTTCAACTGGGAGAGTTTCACTGGTCCTCAGTCACATGTAAATGAACATGATAAAGTTATAAGACCCATAGGAGTCATATAGGATTCTTTTAATAAGTATATTATATCCAGATAAATATGGACACCCTCAAACAAATGTCTTGGGAATAAGTACACACTCGCTCCAAAAAGTTGACAATACTCAATGTATTTTGGCCACTTACCATGTAGAGTTACGTTCAAAACCAGTCTGAGACTTAAGAAAACCAGTTTCCCTTGTATTCACAGCTTATTATTTCAAGGTGCCTGCTACTACTCCTCTGTATGTGTTGGCCTTTCCCTTCCCAGTTCTCTTCTTTCTTGCTGTTGCCCCAAGCAGAGAAAACACTGTGTTGGTGGTGCTCCAAGTACAGGGCAAAGCTCAGGCCACACAGAGCCCAAGGCCTGAAGGGAGACTGGCATGCTGTGTGAGGCCTTAACCTTTAGCTGCGATTGCCAGGCTGTCCTTTTCCACACACTGTCAGATCCTCACTTCTGCTTTGCAGTCCGTCCCCTACCTTTTTCACAGTGTGAAACCCTCCAGCTTGGAGCTGAGGATGTACCCTTGAACTGTCTTCTCAGAGGAGACTGGGGGAGAGTGGGTAGGGAAAGTGGTAGTCCATAGGTCTGTATTTCTGTCTGCTCCTGATTAGTCCATTAATGATCTACCAGTCATCCCCCACTCTTGGGAAGAGCAGGATCATATTCCAACACCAAACTGTGGTTCAGGGCAGAGAGCACTTTGTATATACCGGGAGGTGACTCTGATTTTCCTATTTTATCTTTAGAGTCTATAGCTGTCTGTGGTTTTGTATGTGCTCAGTTCCCAGTCTTTTGGTCGTTGTATTCTTTCTCTCTGAGTCACTCTTGGGGGAAGTGAGAACTTTTTTTAATGAAGAAAAAAAAAAAAACCTTGAAGTGTTTAAAGCAATAATTTCTAGAAAGCTGTGATTCCCTCTTCCCCAGCCACTTCTGAACTCCCAGAGCACTGCAGTGAAGTGTTAGCTGATTGTACAGATGTGACTCTAGGATTTCCTCAGGGCCAGGGCTCCACGTAGAGGCTTCATGCTCAGCTGACCGACCTGAGGTCTCCCACCTGGAACTCAGGAAGGGGCACTTCGCATACGTGGTCTGGCTCTGCAGTCTGTGCTCTTACTAGCAGGGCCCCCAGGGGGCCCCCAGATGGAACAGAAGCTCTGCTGCTGTCTTTAAAGGGGGCCATAGAGCTGGGGATATAGCTCAGTGGTGCTGCACCTGCCTGGCAAGAGCAAGGTCCTGAATTCAATTCCTGTTAGCAGAAAAGGGAGGGACATCACAGGAACTCTTCTGTGACTCCTGCCAATCCTTGGAGCTCACGTGACACTTTGTGGGCGTTTTGTTTAACTATGTTGTGTTCTCATTGTTGGAGCACTTGACTCCTTGTGCTGAGAGAGCTTCTAGAGACTAGGAATTGTTTTTTGTTGGAAAATTTAAAATAACTATAAAAGAGAATCAATAATATAATGGACTTATGTGCACTCATCACCCAGACCCAACAGTTACCATTTCAGGCCATCCTGTTTCATCTACTCTCTCACTTCCTTGGTTTCCTCATCTCTAAGCCTGGGCTTTCTTACAGTAAATCTTACACATCGAATTGTTTGATCTTTAGATATTTTAGTTATTACAGTGGGCCCTTGAGTTATGACTAGCCTGACATAAAATAATTTAGGTTATGACCAGAAATTTAGTGGTTTTTTTTTTTTAGACAGGGTCTCACTTTGTAGTTCAGACTGGTCCTGAACTCACTATACAGCCCAGGCTGGCCTCAAACTCATAGCATCCTCCTGCCTCTGCCTCCTGAGTGCTAGGATTACAGGCGTGAGCCACCACACCTGGCACTGTGGTATGTGGTAACGATTGCTGATGGGCTTTAGTCACAGTGCCCAGCATTGTTGTGTGTGGTTACCGGGATAGAACCTGGGCCCTTGCACTTGCAAGGCAGGCGCCAGAATCACTGAACTAAATCCCTGGCCCCAGAATTTTAGTTTTAACTTTTGAAGTCTTGAGAGTTACTCCTTGAAGGCTGGTTGCTTGTGCTTCTAGGTAGTCTCAGGTAGACTTAACCCTTAAAAAGCCCTGGGAGGAACTTGACAGCATCTTTTCCTGTGTGGAGTTAACTGAGAAATCCTGGGCAGTGACTAAGGACACAGATCTGCTGTATTCTGGGGAGAGACTTTGAAGGCTGTGAGAGGAGCCTGAGTCTTCAGTTGACTAGCTGGAGTTACCACCAGCCCTCCTGAATGAACTGAGTTTGTAAGTCAAAGGTCCATTGTAAAATATAAAAATATTATCTTAAAATACAGGGGCTTTTTAAAAAACAAAATGACAATGCCATTGGCCTACTGAGAAGTCAGTACTTCCTTAGTATCATGAAATGTGCAACCAAGGATCAAATTTCTGCAATTATTTCACATTTGTTTTTCCTTTCTCCTTTTTTTCTTCCTTGTTCTTTGGTCCCTGCCTTTGTACTTTATTTCCTTCTTCTTTTTAAACAATAGTATTATTTGAATCTAGGATCTCTTCCTATTCTTTTCAACACTCCCTTGACATGTGTTAAGTCCTTAATAAATGTTTGTCAAACAAATAAATCATCAGAAATCTATAAAAGGTCCTGACTGGCTTTTCCTCCTGCTGGGATTACACTGATGTCCTTCACCCTGGACCCTATCTTCAGCCCTATTTTTATTTTCTACATTTTTTTCTTTTTTTTTGCCAGTATCAGATTTTTTTTTTTAGACAAGGTCACACTTTGTAGTGCAGGCTGGCCCTGAGCTCAGCCTCAAACTCACAGCAATCCTCCTGCCTCTGCCTCCCGAGTGCTGGGATTACAGGCATGAGCCACGATGCCCGGCATTGTGGTTTGTGGTACTGATTGCTGATGGGTGTGAGTCTCCATGCCCAGTATTATTGTATGTGATTACTAGGGATCGAACCTGGACCTTTGCGCTTACAAGACAGGCACTGGAACCACTGAGCTAAATCCCTGGGCCCAGATTTATTTTTTAAATAATTATTTTGAGACAAGATCATTCAGACTGAGGATGATTGATTTTTGATTAATTTCTTGGGAAGCTTTTCACCTTCTTTAGAATTAAATGGTAGTTACTATCAGTGCCTGTGAACCTTGCTCTGAGTGTGTGTGTGTGTGTGTGTGTGTGTGTGTGTGTGTGTTCAGATGCTTGTAGGTAGTAGGAACAGAGCCTTTGCTTCCTTGTGTCTGTCTCTGTCATGAGCTATTCTATTGGAACTCTAACCCCCAGTACCGCGGCAAATGACTACACCTGGAGACGGGCTGTGAAGGGTGCTAAGTTAAATAAGGCCCTTTGTGTGGTCCTCCATCCAGTCTCACTGATGTCCTTGTAAAGAGGAGCCTCAGATACACAGAGAGACAGCCGGGCTGTGTGCACACAGAGAGGAGACCACACGAGGACCAGCAGCTGATTCATAGTGACCGAAGAGTTGAAGAAGAAACCAATTCCACTAAGAAGTTCTAGAGCATTAAGGCACAGTGGGGTGATGATGGATCAGGGTAAGGTTCTGTACACTTCCAACAGCTGTGGCACGGGTCGCAAGCCCTGGGCCTGAGACCAGAATCAGTCCATGCAGGGCCTGTTAGGAACTGACCTGCCCAGCAGGAGGTGACACAGGGGAGTGGGCTGGGCTCAAGGCACTGGTCACCGCTGAGCTCCGCCTCCCATCAGAGCATGGTGGCATTCATCACAGGAGCTGGGAACCTAATGTGAATTGTGCACTCAGAGGATCTAGGTTACACAACCTACCTTCCTCTGTCCCTGGAAAAATTGCCTTTCATGAAATTGATCTCTGGTGCCTAAAATGCTGTGGACTGCTGAGTTAGAGGAAAGGACTTTAAATGTTTTCACCATGAAGACATTATAGAATGATGGTGCATGTCTATTACCCCAGCACTCTGGGAGACTGAGCAAGGGGAATTGCAAATTCAAGCCCTGAGACTGTAATTGGGCAAGAACCTGTTTCAAAACAAAAAATAAGGGGCTGGCGATTTAGCTCAGTGGTTCCGGTGCCTGTCTAGCAAGTGCAAGGTCCTGAGTTTGAGCCCCAGTACATACAGCAATGTTATGGTGATTCTCACCGATCAGCAATCAATACCACATATCACAATGCTGGGCATGGTGGTTGTTCACACCTGTAATCCCAGCACTTGGGAAGCTGAGTCAGGAGGATTGTCTGGAGTTCAAGGCCAGCAAGTTCCATAATGAGTTCAGGACAATCTTGAACTGTTATATAATAAGATCCTGTCTCCAGGGGAGAAAAAGGAAAGAGTCGAGGTTGAAGCTTCATGTAAAGACCCTGGATTTAATCCTTAATATGTAAAAAAATATTTTTGAGAAAATACACATATATTTTAACTAATTTGAATTAATCAAGATAGAGATTATCGAATTACTGCCAATCAGGTCATCAGTTGCTTGCTCAGAGGGGTATGGCAAGGAAATCAAGGGATTAAGAAAGACAAAGACAAATGTGTGGATATAGGGCAACCAGGAGGTCAGTGCCTCAGACTGAGTAAAAGACAAAGACCTCAGGTCAGCTCACTTTTATCAGTCAGCGAGAACCTCAGGGGGAGGTAGTTTCCTTGTGACTGCAGCAGAGCCACTGCGCTAATTCCCCGGCCCATATAATCCATTTAAAGCACTGTTTTCTCTGAGTGGTCTCGGAAGAAGAAACCAGAGACATTAGAAGTGTGTGAGACGCTCTTGTCCCTGAAACAGAAGGGGTCACAGACCAGGACCTCGCAGTGTTCTCAGGCCACTGAGAGGGGCCCTCAGCCTGAGGAGGGCAGCGGGGGCTCAGTGGATGACGACAGGGGACTGAGCTCTTTGAACGACTCATGGCTGTTCTCTTAAGACACGAAGTGTGTGGTAATTTATTCTGCTGGCTGAAGAATATCACTACTGGTGCTTCATACCTGGTAGACTGAATTAATTACACCTTATTTTAGTTTTAAAAATTAAGATAAAATTAAAGTTCACTGAAAGACATACAGCTCTTAAGTACAATTTAAGTCCTCTCTTTCTCTTTCTTTTGTGCTGTGGGTTGAACCCAGCACCTCACACACACTAGCAAGTTCTCTACCACTGAGCCATAACCCCGTCCTCACCATCTGATTATTGGTAAACTTGTACATCCATGTAATCACCACACGGATGGTGATGTAGACTGTCCCCCTCCCCCCAATTCCTTTGAGCACCTATAGAGTCAACCACCTACCCCCACCCTGGGGCTTCTTAGCACCACTAATTAGAATGCTTTTTCTTGGTCTTGGTTGAAATGATGTCATATGGTACATGCCACCTTGTGTCTGGCTTTTTTTGCATGTGTTATTTTTTAAACTAATTGATTTAATTGGTACATTGTATGCACACATCATAATCATAACTGATATTGAGAATTTGTACCAGTGTATGACATGACTTAATTCTCATTTTTTCCCATTCCCTTGCTCACCTTATTACCCCTGTCCCCTATGAACATAAGCTTTGTTTCCTTTTTTTTAACCATCACATCTTTTCTTTCCCCACATTACTTACCACCACCGTCCTTTACCTTTTAAATATTTTTTATTTCATAATATCTATCATATACTCTAGAACTCATTTACTTCTTCAGTTTCTTATACTAGAGAAAAGATATGGTATTTACACATCTGTGGTCTATTTATTTCACTTATGAGTATGTCCTCAAGGTACATCCATTTGAGTATGAATGACTCAAACTTATTATTCTTTATGGCAGAGTAATACTCCATTTTATTAAAAAAAAAAAAAACCAAAAACCCCACATCTTCTTTATCCAGTCTCTAGTTGATGAGCATTTGGGTTGTTTCCAAGATTTAGTTGTCACAAACTGAGCTGATATATGGGTGCATATATGTCACTGTGATATGGATCTTTTATTTCTTATGTGTACATACCTAGCAGGGGAATAGCAGGATGAAATGGTTCCAGCACCTGCCTTGCAAGCACAAGACCTGAGTTCGATCCCGGTAACCACATACAACAATGCAGGGCATGGTGACTCATGCCCAGCAGCAACTAGTATCACATACCACAATGCTGGTCGTGGTGGCTCACATCTATAATCCCAGCACTGGGGAGACAGAGGCAGGAGGATTACTGTGAATTCAAGGTTTTCCCGGCCTACATAGTGAGCTCAGGGCCAATCTGCAGTACAAACTGAGACTCTATGTCAAAAAAAAAAAAAAAATTTCATAGAATTTGCCATCAGGATTGGGACTTTTCTTTGTCAGTAAGTTTTTTTTAAAAATTAAATTTTGAATTTCACAGATTGATATTAGGGTGTTTAACATTTTTATATCTTCTTCATTCAACTTTGGAAGTTCATATATGTCTAGGAATTTGTCCATTTCTTCTACATTTTCCATCTTATTGGAGTACAAATTTTCTTTTTTTTTTTAAGGTTTTTTTTTTGAGACAGGGTCTTACTTTGTGGTTCAGGCTGGCCCTGAGCTCAGCCTCAAACTCACATCACAGCAATCCTCTTGCCTCTGCCTCCTGAGTGCTGGGATTACAGGTGTGAGCCACCATACCCCGCACTGTGGTATGTGGTACTGGTTGCTGCTGGGGTGAGTCTCCACGCCCAGTATTGTTATGTGGTTACTGGGGATCGAACCCGGGTCCTTGCGCTTGCAAGACAGGCGCCAAAACCACTGAGCTATATCCCCGGTCCCTGGAGTACAAATTTTCAAAGTAGATGCTTATTATCCTCTGGACTTCTGCTGGATCTGTGGTGATATTCCTCCTTTTCATTCCTAATAGCATGGACTTGAGCCTTTTCCTTCCTTTGTTTGATAAGACTGGCTAAGGGTCTGTCAATTTTGTTTATCCTTTCAAAGAATCGACTCTTCAGATTTGTTGATTTTTTTTATATGGTTCTCTTAGTCTCCATTGCATTAGTTTCTGCTTTGATCTTTATAATCTCCTCCCTAGTATGAGCTTTGTGTTTATCTTGCTGCTCTTTTTCTAGTAGCTTGAGGTTCAGAATTAGATTGTTTATTTGAGCTTGCTCTGTTTTCCTGGTTAGATGCTTACTGCTATGAATTTCCCTCATAGAACTGCCTTCATTGTGTCCTATAAATTCCATTATGTTGTACTGGGATTATCACTTAATTGTAAAAACTGTTTATTTTCTTCTGTGACCCATTGGTTGTTCAGCAGAGTGTTGTTCAATTTCCATGTATTTGTGATGAACTTCGAGTTTCTCTTCCTATTCAGCTCCAGTTACAAGGTTCTATGGTCTGACAGTATAATAGGAGATAACTTCGGTAGCTTTGCATTTCTTAAACATGTTCTGTGAACTAGCATGTGGTTTGTTTTGGAGAATGACCCATGAGCAGCTGAAAAGAATGTGTATTTTGATTTTGTGGGGTGAAATATTCTATAGGCATCTAATAAGTCCATTTGTCCAAAAGTTTGGTTAAGCTCAACTATCTCATTCTTGATTTTTTGTTTAGTCGATCTATTTATGACAGCAAATTATTGAAGTCCCCTACTACTATTGTCTTAGTGCTTATCTGGCTTTTCATATCCATTAATATTTCTTTTATATAGTTGGGTACATTAGAATTTGATACATAAATATTTATTAATGTAATTTTTTTCTCTTGGATTGTACCTTGTATGAGAATGTAGTGTCCTTCTCTATCTCTCTCTCTTTCTTTTTTTTTTTTTGAGACAGGGTCTTGCTTTGTAATTCAGGCTAGCTCTGAACTCCACTATGTAGCCCAAGCAAGCCTTGAATTCACAGCAATATGCCTGCCTCTGCCTCCCAAGTGCTGGGATTACAGGCATGAGCCACCATGCCTGGCACTGTGGTATGTGATACTAATTGCTGGTACGTGTGAGTCTCCATGCCCAGTATTGTTGTATGTGGGTAATGGGGATCAAACTTGGGCCCTTGTGCTTGCAATGCATGTGCTAGAACCACTGAGCTAAATCCTTGACCCCCTTTGTCTGTCTTAATCAGTTTTGGTTTGAAGTCTATTTTGTTTGCAAATAGGATAGCCACTCCTACTTTTTTTCAGTTTCCCATCACATGGAGAATTGTTTTGCATCCTTTTACTTTTAGTCTATGGTTTTCTTTCTGAATTAGGTATGTATGTTTCTTATATGTGGCAAATTGTAGGATACTGCTTCTTAATCCATTGTGCTAGTCTGTGTCTTTTAATTGGTGCATGGAGGCCATTGGCATTAATAGTTATGACCGATACAGACTGATTAAGACCTGTGATGGTGTTTCCCTGTTCTTAGCTCTTTTACTTTTTTCTTTTACCCTTTTCCTTTCAGTTTCCTGTTTTGCCCAATGAATTCAGTCTGCTGGGTATCATGACTTGTGACTTTCACTGTTTTATTCCAAGATATTCTTTGGAATTTTTTGGAGTACAGGTTTTGTATTTGTGAAGTTTTTCAGGTGTACTCTGTCATGGAAGTATCCTATTTCCCCATCGATTCTGAAAGATAGTTTTGCAGGATACTTTAATCTAGGTTGGAGGTTGTTTTCCTGCAAGGCTTGAAACACTTCACTCCAGGCTCTGAGTTGAGTGTTTTCATTGAAAATCTGCAGTGCTCTTGATGGGCTTCCTGTTATATATGCCTTTTTTCATTTCTCTAACTTCTTTCAGTATTTCATTCTATTGTATGCCTCAGGATAGTTTTTTTATATCACAGCATTTAGAGTCTTTGTCTAACTTATCTGTGTGTCCAGTTATTTTCCTTTTCCTGTGAAGTTTTTTTTAAAATGTCTTTTGCACTGTCTTCTGCTTCCTCAGTGACTCCAATCAGTCTTGTTACTCTTCTTTGTATTGTCTAGGAGCTGTTGGATTGGTTTCTTATGATCCCTTAAATCCCATTTCCCATAAATGATTCCTTTCTTTTTCACTGGCTGCAGTCCTATCCTCTAGGTCTGAAACTCGGTTCCCACATTCATCCATCCTATTTTATAATCTTTCAGCTATGAAAGAAAATCAGTTTTTAATCAGCTAGAACTCTGGAGCTATTTAACAGGCACATAGGTTTCATTGCTTTTGTTATCTCAAATTCTATCATGTCCCTGAACTCTTCTTGCGTTAATAATCATATTTTTCATAATGAACAATATCTTTGTTTGTATTTCAGAGACTATTTCTGATTTCCATTTTACTAGATCTTCTTTTGTTACTATCTCAGAGATTCCTGGTGATTGAGCTTCACTTTGCTTAGTTTCCCTTTTCCCTGGATTATCTGGTGGTGGTGATCTTTGTATCTGGGTTTTTGAATTTTTTCTTATTTATATTTCTTTGCCATTGCTGATATTGGTTTAATTTATTGCCTGCTATCTGGGCAATGTTCATTGCAAGTCTCTTTCTTCCTAATATTTCGAACCCTTAGGAGATGACTTCCTGGGTTGTCCTCCTTGGATTTGTAATGGCCTTAAGTAATCTCAGTTCAATGGCAGTAATCAACAGGATTCCCTCACTCTTCCTTGAGTGTTTTTCTATTTGATGGGCTGGGCAGAGGAACACACTGAAAGCCTCTTCTGGTTCCAGTATCGCTGCCACACTTATTCACTGCCCGTAGACAAGTAGGTGGTGTCTCTCGAGCCTGTTCCCCATGAAACAGTCATGTCCAATTTGGCCCACAATGAAATAGGGATTCCAAGATCTTCTGGTTTCACACTGGTCAGAAAAAAGCTGCAGACCTGAGTTCTGCTTAATGGCTCCATGGCCCAAACTGCAAGGACCTTCTGCAGGGACCCCACTACACCCTACTTGCCCAGTCTTTCTGTGGGACTCTGGTGCAGTCCAGCTGTCTGGAAAGTGGCAGGTCTGAGCAGCCTTCAGGGACACCCATGAACTTTCCTAAAGAGGCACTGCAGGTGTTAATTTTAAGTTTACCTCCTTTTTTTTGGTAGGGGGAGACTGGGTCTTGCTGTGTTGCCTAAAATGGCTTCCAACCTCTGGGCTTTGTAACATATATTCATTTTGTTTAAGAAGTAATTTGAGTCCTTTAATTGCAAGTTAATATTCTGTCTTATGTTTACATAACAATTTCTTTATTGGTTCATATACTGATGGAGATTTACATTATTTCTACTTTTTTTTTTTTTTTTTGAGACAGGGTCTCGCTTTGTGGTTCAGGCTGGCCCTGAGCTCAGCCTCAAACTCACATCACAATCCTCCTGCCTCTGCCTCCCGAGTGCTGGGATGACAGGTGTGAGCCACCACGCCCGGCACTGTGGTATGTGGTACTGGTTGCTGCTGGGTGTGGGTCTCTACACCCAGTATTGTTATGTGGTTACCGGGGAATCGAACCCGGGGCCCTTGCGCTTGCAAGACAGGCGCCGGAACCACTGAGCTAACTCCCCGGCCCACATTATTTCTACTTTTTACTTATGAATAATGCTGCTATAAGCATTTGCATGTGACTCTTCATGTGGATACAAGTTTTAATTTCTTTTGGGTAAATGTCTAGCAGTGGATTACTAGATTATAGATCTTTATAAGAAAACTGTCAAACTTTTTTGGAGGGTTTATATTTGCTAAAGGTAGGAAAAGTAGCACGCTGTGCAGGGTGAGAGCAGCGCACTGAGGACAGAGAGAGCACGGTGGCCTGTCAGACTGTTTTCTGGAGTCACTGTCCCATTCTGTCTCCAGCAGCAGTACCAGAGAGAACTATTTATTCTCCATCTCACGACACTTGCTGCTGTCAGTCACTTGCAGGTTAGCCATTTGCAACAATTTCTTCTTGAGTTCCTCTCTGCCACCTGCAGAATAGATGATCTATCTCATGCCCGTCACATTAAATGCTTTTCTAACTGCGTTTTGTCTTTTCCATGCTGCCTCTGCTTCGAGTCCAGGGGTTTCCTAAGCAGAAGGGCAGAGGTGGACAGGTGAGGCAGAGCAGAGCTGCTCCCCTCTTGGCAGCCAGGAAGCAGTGGGCATGACAGAGCCAAGCGGCCGGGCCAGGACAGCACGCAGTCTTCAGAGCGTGCTCCTGACAACCTGCTTCATCCAACTCCATGTCCCCCAGAAGCCCTTTCCGCTGCTGACTGGTTTATACATTAATCCTCTTGGAAGCCAGAGCCTTCGTGGTCCAGTCACTGTCCCTAGAGCCCCATCCACCTCCGAACGCCGGAGCCTTTGGGGGACGGTTTAGATCAGTGATAGCAGATCTCTCACACAATGGGTGCACAACTGCAGCCCAGACACTTATGTATTATTGCCAAAGGCCATCACTGCAATTAAAGCGGACTGCTGAGGTTCTAGTTGAGAAAAAACAACATGTATATTAAAATATTTTGCTTTGAAAGAGAAACAAAAATGAGACATGCTATAGTTTTGCCATAATTATTTTATTTTACTTTTTCTTTGGGTTAGGAGGGATCAAACTCAGGACCTGGTGCTTGCGAGGCAGGCATGGCACCACTGAGCTAAATCCCTGGGCCTCACACCACTGTTTAGATCAGTCTGTAACAGTATGAATTTCCAGGCATGCCAGGGATTTGTAGGAGATGGATCTAACTAGAGTGCAGGACTTATACTAGAGAGTGGTAGGGAAGGAAGGAGAGAAGGGTAAACAGAAGAAATTTGAATGGATCAGCCACAGTCAATCCTTGAACAGGACAATGAACCAGTTTTGAGGAAGGTAATGAGGACCTCGGGTGTAGCTCAGCAGCCCACTGCTCAAGGGCGAGGCCCTCCGTGCCATTCCTGGTACCCACTGCCCAGAAGAAGGAAGACAACAAAGCTGCAGTGTGTAAGGAAGATTTCTTTACAGCAGAGCAGAGAAAGAAGCCGAGTATTTAGCACGACGGTGGAGGCCGGGTGCAGTTAGGTGTGTGGGAATGGAGAGAACGACATGACTGAGAGATGCCAGAGGCAACACGGGTGATGTCGGACTGTGCTGGGCCTGGGAACGGCAGAGCCGGGGCTGGGAAACTTTGGGAGGATCCCTCAGAGAAAGGAGTGAGCTGAGGGTGGGGAGTTGGTTAAACAGGGGAGCTGAGGCTATCAGGATGTGGGAGCAGGGCTTGTGCGAAGTAGCAGGAACGGGACGTGTGCGTGAGGGAGGCTCACTGCAGAGAGGCTTTTGAAGAGGAGGTGGGGGGAGACACGCAGAGTCTAGGCCAGGGAGGAACACTGAAGTGCAGGGGAGTGCCTGGAAAGGAACTGCCCTGGGACTCAGACCACGGAACAGCAGGAAAGCACCTCTGAGTTCTGTGAAGAGACCGGAGACCTATTTCCTGCTGCTTCCAGTGTCTTAGGTAGGAAGAAATAGGGGACGAGGGGAGGAAAAGGCGGCACACACATTTCAGGTGTTTGTAAGAGAAGAAAATGAGGTGACAGGTGAATAATTAGTGGAATTAGTAAATGAAGGTTAATTAGAGGACTGACAAAAGCAACTGGGAATAACAAAGACATAGGAGGGGCAAGAGATTCTGTAAGACAGTCTGTGAAGTTGCGAAGGACAGCTCTGTTGCCACCTCTGGGCCAATGTCACCTCTGTAGGCAGTGTTTTTGCCCCTAACGGAGAGGCTAGGAAGTCTTTGATCCTTGAAATCACCTTCTCTCCCAGAGAAAGATGAGTGTCTTCCAGGAGGTTGGAGCCCCAGCCTGTTGCTGCCGGATGTGTTCACTTTGTTAGCAGAGATGCAAATGAATTTAGTT
>PVIR01017280.1:0-35105 GCA_004026965.1 Petromus typicus
AATTGAACTTGGGGCCTTTGCACTAAGTTACATCGTGAGTCTTACAAGCAATGTGTGTGTGTGTGTTCCTGGGAATTGAACTTGGGGCCTTTGCACTAAGTTACATCGTGAGTCTTTAGTTTTTGAGAGCAGGCCCCAAGGTCTTGCTAAGTTGCTTAGGCTCAACTTGAATTTGTGATCCTCCTACCTCAGTCTCCCCCAGTGCTAGAAGTATGGTGTGCCTCACAAAGTCGTTTGCTAACAATCCTGATAAAATAAAATTCTAAGAAACCCAGTAAGTGTTCAGGAAGACTTCTCAGTGCTGGGAAACTCAACAGTTCAGCTCGCTGTGGCCCTGGGACTCCGCACTGTCCCTCTCTGACAGCGCCTCTGAAGACGAGTTGTGTGGAGGAGCCCCCAAGAGAGGACCAAAGAGGCCTCTGTGAACAGTGCTTGGCAGTGCTGTGACGGCGGACGGGACCCTGGATGCTCAGTGTCGGTGTGGGTGAGGGACAGGAGGGGCGCTGCTTCGGACTGCCTCAGCCTGGCACCCACACACACTCTCCTCAGTGTTCCTCACAGACTCACTGAGCAGGACCCCACCCAGCAAAAGCAGGCTGGCTGCCCAGCGACTGAACTACAGCACCGCATCCCTCTCCTTCAGGCTGGTCCAGCTGCTGGTGCCTTCCTCCCCAGGGGCTGGGAGAAGCCGGAAAAGCCCCTCAGAAGTCTTGCCTGGAGCCCCAGCACCTCCCACCCCGGGTCTCACGATGTTCAGTAACATGAGGCTCCACTAAATAGATGGACTTTAAAAGTTATCAAAAATAAATCTACATATTCTGTGATGGGTTCATTATTCACCCTAAAATTTACAAACCTGGAAAACAACTTAGCAAAGAGAGAAGGAGAGCTCTGGGAATCAAGACAGAGCTGATAAGAAAACCAGGAACCACAGAGGAACCGGAGAAACTGAGGACAAGCAGAGAAAGGAAGGAAGCAGTCTGGGAGGCCGCCGGGCCCCAGGGAGGGGCTGTCTCTCCGCCAGGAGCTAGGTCTGAGGGGGTGGCAGCCCCAGAAGCAACAGCAACAGCAGCACAGGGCTGGCCAGTGTTGGAGGAGACACAGCCATATATGGGCGGGACTAACCAGGAGCTATTCTGGGAAGGGGTTCATTGTTTTAAGACTAAACTACTCCAGGAACCAGAGGACACAGAACCACACTTCAGGGTTTCTGGGGTCACTGCACCACAGTGAGGTGGGGAGGGGGCAGGCTAGTCACAGACTCCTGAAAGGCTTGAGCACTGGGGTCCTTGTTTGGGTGTGCCATGGTGCTCCTGTGGCTGGACCTTAAAGTGGCAGCATGAAGCCCAAGGGACAAACACATATATACATACACACACACACACACACACACACACACACACACACACACACACGTCTAACATGGAAATCAACGGCTGCCAATGTGATCAGGTTATTACCCCTTGGCTTGGAGGGTCATCATATCCCAGAGTATCTGGACAGAATGGCTTGCAGAGCAAGAGAGCACCTCACAGGCCCACAGCCTTAAACCTTGGTCCACAGAGGGACTCAAACCCCCAGAGCTACAGGACTGAATACAGCCCTAGGGCAGTAATCAAACCCCCGGGTCACTGGTCTAGCAGGAGGACTCAGCACACACATAGGTAGGTGTATGTACACACGTGTGTGTGCACACACTCAGTGGGTGTGGAAATGCGCCTTTGTTGTGTTTCACTCTGCCTCCCTGTGGCTGCTGGATTGTAGTACCACAGGCTCTGGCAAGAAACCATTTATCCAAGAACAAGCAAGAATGTTTCTGGACTCATTATTCCTTCTCTTGTGTGGTTTTGGATTTTTTTCTCTTTTATTTTTCCTGTGATTTTTAAAATTATTATTTTCTATTCCATTTACCTAATTCTGTTAACCTTCTATTCCTTAACTGAAATCTTTGTCTCATTTTTCTATCATCTTTTTCAAACTTTTCCTTTCCTCACCTCTTCCATTTTATTATGCTATAGTTAAGCCTTATTAATTTTTAGATACTTAGTTGACTAAATGTTACTATTGCTGAATTCTATTATTGACAGTATAGCTGTTGCATTTAGTAGATACAGATTAATGTATGTCAGTATTTAGCTGGTCTCTGTGTCTATGTTTTTGCTGTAGATTTATTTCCTACTAATACAGTGTAGCTTTCACTAGTTCTCACAGTCTATCAACATTCAGCTTGCTCTGACTCTTCCATTGCTGTTGGTCTCTCCACTATACAGTGACGGCACAGCTGCTGTGAAGTGTGTTTTGCCCTATGCTGACATCCAGGCTGTCTGTGGCTGGCTTCTCCCTCATCACTGGTGCTGATGAGGATCAATCCCCACCCCCCTCCAGCCTGGACACCAGGAAGACACCTGGATGTTATGCCAAGTAGGCCAAAGAGGAGGGCACTAAAACATAACGGAACACAAGGACTCTGCACAGTACTGCACAGGGACAGGTCATCAAAAGCAATCTACACAACGGGGAAAGAGTTCTCCTACATGGATATGTCTTTAACCTGCAGCACAAAAACTAGAAATATGACAAAGCACAGTGACAGGCACCTCCAAAAGCCCCGAGTTCCTCAAGAAATTATCTCAGCTATTGAAATACAGGAAGTTATAGGCAAAGAACTAAAAAACAAATGGTCAAAATGTTAGAAGAGCTCAAAAACAAAACAAAACAAAACACATAAGCAACTTCATAAGATTTAAGAGCTTAAAGAGAATTTTTTTTTTCAAACAGATAAAAGATATCACTAATAAAACTTCTGATGAGCTTGAAGAAACAAACCAGAATCTGAGCTAGACAAGCCAATATAAGATGTGAATAACCGGTATGGTAAAGAACTAGAAATTATGAAAAGAAAGCAAGAAACACAAGATATAAAAAATTCAATGAAAAGCCTGGCTGACAGAGTGGACGGAGATGGGGACCTGGGGCAGAAACTGAAGGTGGATGCAGAGCATAAACTTAACAACACTCGAAAGACGACGAGACACCATGCAAGCGGAGTCCAGCACCTGCTAGATGACTAAAAAAATGACCCTAAGAATTGTAGGAATATCTAACAAATTAGAAGATGACTCAAAAGTACAAGAAATTTACTCACAGAAATTATAACAGAAAACTTTCCAAATCTAGGGAAGGAACTCAATATTGAATGAAGTACAAGAGTCATACAGAACTTCAAACAGTCATGACTGGAAAAGAACCTTTCCATGACACATCATAATCAGAAATTCAGCGAAAGGAGAAAATACTAAAAGCTATTAGAAAAAAGCAGCAAGTTGTTAATCAAGGCAAGCCCATCAGAATTACAGCAGATTTCCCGGCATGAATGTTACAGCGTGGGAGAGCTTGCAGTGAAGTTTCCCAAGACCTAGAAGAAAACCACTGTCAACTCAGAATTCTATATTCTACAAATTCAGCCTTCAAAATCAACAAAGAAGTAAAGACTTTCCATGACAAAGAAATCCTGTAGAAAACAAACCTGCACTGTGGAAAATACTCAAGGGAATTCTAGACAGACAGGGAAGCCACCAGGAAAGAGCCCAAAGGAAAGTATAAACCTAACTGGGACAGAAAAAGAACAAAGGAGTCTGTATTGGAAAAATAATGGAAAGAATAGGATTCAAAACACACCTTACAACAGTAATTTTCAAAGTCAGTCATCTTAACTCCCTGTCAAAAGACTGGCAGATTGGGTCAAAATACAAATGCCACCATATACTGCCTAAAGGCAACACAATGCATGGTAAAGAGAGCTCACTGACTGAAGCTGCAAGGACACGGAGTGACACACCATACAGCGGGAGCCTGGACACTAACTAGCAAGAGGAGCTTCCTTATTTTCAGACTCAAACTTGGTCAGAAGAGAGACAAAGACGGCACTACACACTGGTGATGGGGATGATTCTAAAGGAAGAGTCTCAGTTACTTTTACTTCTCATTGCTGGGACAAAATACCTCACACCCACAGATTAAAGAAGTTTACTTTGGCTCACAGTTTGTGGCGGTTCCATCCACAGTCTCCTCACTCCATGGTGGGGACATGGCAGACAGCATAGAGTAGGATCCAAGGAAGAAGGTGGGGACAGACCCTTCCAGGCCACACCCCAATGACTCACCTCCTGAAACATTTTCCAAATCACTTTAGCTCGAAGTTCATCATAGATTAATCCACAGATGAGTATCACACCCCCATCATCCAGTCACCTCCTCAAACCCAATGATGAGCACATGAGGCTTTGGAGGAACATCTAGATAGAAGCCATAACAAAGATGGAGCAAGTATAAATATCTCTGTGCTGAGTGTTGGCACACCCAACCTCATAAAATAAAAACTACTAGACGTAAAAGGACAAACAAACACCAATTCAATCACAGCAAGGAACTTCAACAGGCAACTCTCACAATTAGGTCAACTAAATGAAAAAAATTAAAGAAATATCAGAGTTACACTATACTAGTGAACAAATGGACTTAACAGATAACTAAAGGGTATTTCATCCAACAACAACAGAATACATATTTTTCTCAGCAATACATGAACTTTTTCCAAAACAGATAACATCTTCAGCCACAAACCATGCCTTAAAAATACAAAAGAACTAAAATAATACCCTGTATACTACTGAATCATAGTGGAACGAAGCTAGAAATCAACAACAAAAGAAACCACTGAAATTACACAAACACATAGAGATTAAATAATACATTACTGAATAATTAATGGATTTCAGAAGAAATGAAGGAAGAAATAAAAAAGTTTCCTACAATCAAATACAATGGGACCAAATCTTTGGCATATAATGAAAGTAGTTTTCAGAGGAAAGTTTACTGCTATGAATACTCACATTAAAAGTATTGTGCAGTTCCAAATAAATACTTTCATGAAGCAGCTCAAGGTCCTAAAAAACAAGAGCAATCTAAACCTGAAACTAATAGAAAGAAATCATAAATATCAGAGTAAAAATTAATGAAATTGAGACTAAAAAATACATAAAGTCAATGAATCAAAAGCTTGGTTCATTGAAAGATTGAGAAACGTAATGACTGAGAAACATGTAGTCAAACAATTTAAAAAAAGGAAAAAATCTGATCAATGCAGTGAGTGATGAAAAAGGCAAAATCATGAGTACCACTGATATATGAAATATTATAAAAACCTATCTTGAAAGCTTATATTCTAATTGGAGAACTCACAAGAAATGCAGAAATTCCTAGGCACATATGAATTACTAAAACTTGAACCAAAAAGACCTAAAAAAATATACCGATAACAGGCAATGAAGTAGAGGCAGTAATAAAAACTCTACTAACAAAGAAAAGGACAGGGCCCAATATACCGACTGCAGAATTCTACCAGAAGTTTGGGAAAATCTAACACCAACACTCCCACTCTCCAATGAAACTGAAAGGGAAGGAGCACCACAGAACTCATCCAGATACCAACACCAGATAAAGGGTTAACAAAAACAAAAAGCAAGCAAACATCTCCTTAATGAACTTATACGCAACAATCCTTAACAAGAAACTGGCAAAGCAGAATACAGCAAATCACTGAAAAGATCATACACTGTAATCAAGTTGGCTTCACCCTAGGGATGCAAGGATAGTTCAATACACATAAATGCATATATCACATAAACAGAACCAAGGACAAAAAAAAAAAAAAAAAAAAAAATCACATAATCAGCTGAACAGATGCAAAAGCCCTTGAAAAAAGCCAACAGAGACAAAAGCAGTTATGACAAATCCACTGCCAGCACCGCACTAAGTGGGAAAAATCGAAAGCTTTTGCTCTATATCAGAAACAATACAAAAATCACTCTTTGTCACTACTCCTGCTCAATATGGTACCTGAGCAATCAGGCAAGAGAAAGGTATACAAGGGATGTGCACAAGGAAGGAAGAGGCCAAACTCCACATGTGCAGATGGTGTCATCATTTACAGAGACCCAAAGACTTCTACAACTAATAAGCAAACACAGCAAAGTAGCAGGAGACAAAGCCAACACACACGAGATCAATGGCCTTCTTGAACACCAACAATGAACCCAAGAAAGAAATCATTAAAATAAAATAATCCCATTCAGAGTAGCTTAAAAAAGTTAAATACTTAAGAATTAATCTAATCAAGGGAGTAAGAAATCTACAACACAAACTACGGTGTCCTGTAAAGGGGAGACTGAAGAGGACATCAGAAAATGGAAAAGATATTCCCTGGTCCTGGCCTTGCAGAACCATGATAGTCAAAATGCCTGCATTACTAGAACTGATAGATTTAATGCAATTCCAATCAAATTACCAATAACATTCTTCACAGAACTAGAAAAAGCAATTCTAAAATTTATGTGGAATCAGGAGCAAAAGCAATTGCGAGCAACAAAAACAAAGCAGGAGGCATCTCAGTTCTGGATTTCCAATTATGGCACAAAGCTGCAGTGATGAAAACCAGTATAGTGGTGGTACAGATGCAGACGCATAGAACAGAGGACAGAGAAGCCCTGGGCACATTTTCCCACCTGAGCAGTGACTAAGGAGCCAAAAACCTATGCTGGAGAACAGAAAGCCTTGTTTCCAAACAGTGCTGGGAAACTGGCTATCTAATATGCAAACACAGAGCCTAGACCCACATCTCTTACCCTGATCTAAAATACAATCAAAATAGGTCAAAGACTTACATAGTAAAACAGAAATAATGAACCCACTGGAAGATAAATTAAGTAAAACTCTTGAAGATACTTTCTAAACAGAATCTCACTTACATAAGAACATCAAGAATTAACAAATGGGATTGTCAAATCAAAAAGCTTCTGAAGCAAAGAAGAAAAGCAGTGAGTGAAGAGACAATCGTTTTGTCAGATACTCCTTGGATGGAGGACCAATATCTAGAATATATAAGGAACTAAAAAATAAGACCCTCCCAAATTTGAAACAGGCAACTGAAATGAAAATAATTTTCAGAAAATGTAGCACATAAAGCCAATACACATGAAAAGATGTTCAGCATTTTTGGCCCATTGTAGAAATACAAATCATAACAATGCAATTTCACCTTGGTCCAGAGAGAAAGACCATCATCACAAACTCCAAAATGACAAGAACTAGCAAGGTTGTAGGGAAAAAAATTATGGTTCTGCTTTGTTGGTGGGTGTAAACAAGTAAGGCCACTATGGAAATCAGCATGTAGAGTCCTCAAAAACTAAAAACAGAAATTCCATCCGACCCAGCTATACTTCTTATGGGTGTGTTCCCAAGAATTAAAGATATGTTACGGCAATGATCCATGCACATCCATGTTTACAGCATTACAACTGAATCTTCGAAGTGGCCTGTATGTCCACCAACAGACAAATGGATAAAGAAACTGTGTTATATGTACACAGTGGAGCACTACTCAGCTGTGAGGACTTATGTGTAGGAAAATGGATTCACCCTGAGGTCATAATACTAGGTATAAGAAATCAGGTTAAATAGTACATAGTTTCTCTTATGTGAGAAACTCAAAGTATAAATAATTTAAAGAGCAAAATAGAAGATAAGATATAAAACAGGGAGGCATACCTTTTGTAGATGGGAATAAAGATTACTAAAAACATACATATATATCTTACAACTCTGTAAGATGAATGTATTCCTTATGTATCTCAAATATGTACCAATAAAAAGTCTACTAAAAAACTTCTGGCAGCCATGGCAGCACATATCTGTAATCTTAGCACTCAGGAAGCTGAGGCAAAAGGATCACAGTGAGTTTGTTTTTTTCTTTTTGTATTGGGGATTGAACTCGGGACCTTATGCTTATGAAGTAGGAATCAAATCCACTGAGCTAAATCTTGGCCCCTTGGGTCACAGTGAGTTCTAAGGCCACCATGAGCTACAGTGAGACCACGTCAAACCCACCTTCCCTCAAGGCCATACTCGACTCAGTCCCGTCCCTATGCCCATCCCACTAACCGTCCATGCTGGTGATCAGCTCTGGTTTTGAAGTGTTTTACTGTAAACAACTGGGTAGGCGAGGCATTGCTGCTGTCCAGGCAGGATGGTGGAGTCAGCACCATGAGTAACGGCACTGCATGTCCCATGCACTCTGTTCCACTGAACGGGGGTGCTGCTCCTTCCCCATGATGCAGGAGCCTGAACAACACCATAGTCAGATGAACTCCAAAGCTGGTTTCCTCCTGACTGCCACCTGCATGGGCTGAGGGGACTCATACTTGTGCCCCCCTGGCTGCTTAAGACCCTGGGTGTCATCTCTGACACGCTGCCCAGGGGCAGCTGGCCAGGGAGTGAGGGCCCTCAGCTGCTCAAGATGGTCAGCAGGCCTGCACCTCAGGGCTGGCAAACCTCAGAAACTCGAGGGGCTCCACCCACCCAGTTAGCCCTTTCCTCCAAGTCTGCCAGAGCCTATGCCCAGATTCTGCTCTTGTCAACCTGCACCAGTCACTTTGCAGACTGTGAAATGACTGTCCACTGGTACCTCATGATGCAAAGGAGACTTGCAGGCTGCCAGTGAAGTTTGAATCAGTGTGATGAAGAAAGAGATGCCAGCCTGTAATCCCAGCACTTGGGAGGCAGAGGCAGAAGGATTGTGATGTGAGTTTGAGGCTGAGCTCAGGGCCAGCCTGAACCACAAAGCGAGACCCTGTCTCCAAAAACCTTAAAAAAAAAAAAAAAGAAAGAGATGCCAGGAGCGGTCTGATCATGGGCACTGTGCCCATCCGAGGGTTAGCTGAAGGTGCTGTCAGCTGCAGGAGGTGGGTCACTGTGGGCGTGTCTGTGAGGGTGCAACCCCTGGCTGGTGCTCTCTCCGGGGTCTGTTTCCCAGCCCCTAAGAACTGGGCAGCTCTGCTCTTCTATCCTGACGTTTCCATGGAGCAGCCACCACAGACGGCAGCCTCCAAAACTATGAGCTGATCAAACCTCTCCTCATTCACGGACTTGTCCTGCACCAGCAAAGCTGACCGCAACATCTCACAGAGACGGCGAGTCATGCAAACAAGTAAACAGAGCTCAGGAGACTCAGGTAGGGTCTTAATCCTGCAACATTAGGGGAAAAACAGGAAGAAAGACAACCACAGCCCAGGTACGGAAGAACTTCTCATCTATCCACTAGCCATCTATCGCTAGCAACTGGCCACAGCTCAGGTTGACCTTAGCCCTTTTTAGTATTCAGCTCAAAGGTCGGTGGCCCTGAGCTAACTGGCCATGACCACTGCTGAAAAGCTCAGAATATAAGGGAGGGAAATAAGGGCCAGGAGGGTGGAGGCAGAACGGAATCCTCCGGGACCTGCAGAAGAATTTTCCACATTCAGTTGTTTTCTAAAGATTAGCTGATTTGAAAATAAGAAGTAAACTTGGTCCACCCCAGCCTGTCCCTCCTCCCAGCAATCTTAAATTTTCCCCTTAGAAATCCAAAAAGGATTGCATCAAAACTCTGCTATGTGAGACGCATTCTTTGGTGTCGAGCTCCACAGACCCACGCGGAGCTGTGGTACAGCCCCATCCTAATGCTGCTCCCTCATTCCAGGGACACGAGCCCACCTGACGCAGCCCCTCAAGCACAGCTCTCAGACAGGAACCCCCAGAGAGGGAAGAGGTGTCTCCAGGTGCTTACACGGCAGGCTGGCATCTCTTCCAGTGGGGGATGGGCAGGAGACCCTGAGAAAGTCTGATAGGGATGCTGCTGGTCAAATGAGCCTTGTGCACCACCTGGAACTGAAGGACCCCTTTAGACAGAGGAGATGGCTTTCCTCTCCTCCTTTCCTTGCATTCCCCTTCTTATCCTCTTCAACTTCTCTCCTTCTTTTTGTGTATGGTAGGGGCAACTTACTCCATGGCCTTTGCATTGAGCTATATCCCCAACCTTCTTCTTCTTTTTTTCTTCAGTACCAGGGATCAAACTCAAAACCTTGTTCTTGCAAAGCAGGCACAATGCCATTAAGTTAAACCCCTGGACGTCTTCTTCATTATTTGAGACAGGGTCCCACCAACTTGCCAAATTTTCCAGGCTGGACTCAAACTTGTGATCCTCCTGCCTTAACCTCCCAGAGTGCTGGGATTACAGGTGCATGCCACATCCCACCTGTTGCTTCTTTAAATGACTCAAATTCCATAAATCACGCATCCCACATGTGGTCTTTTCCTTCTTTCCCTGCACAGCTTTTTAGACCAACCCCAGCTAATGAGTTGATCAAACTAGATGCCTGCCCGCATCTGTTCCAAGGCTGCTGATTAAACAACTCCAGGGAAAAGACACCATTATCCTGTTCAGTGCGAACCTCCAGCGATTATCTTGGTGCAGCATGACTTACTGGGGATAAAGAGCACAGATGGGAAGCAAGCTGTCAGCTCTAGACAAGCACGTCCGGGCGCGGTACACCCTTGTGTCCATGTCAATAAAAAGGCACCTTGCAGTTTCAAGATTCATTCAAAGGCCACTGTCTTAGTGTACCACAGAATGGAAAGACTGGGCTCTACATCTGGGGGAGAGATCCAAACTGTAGCACAGAGGCCCTCCCTTCCTCTCTCGTGCCACTTCCATAGGCTATGCTTCTGTGCACACACCACGGCGAGCACTGCAGACCCTGCAAGGATGCAGGGCCCAGAGATCTCCAGGGACTTAACCAGAGATATGTGAGCAGAGCAGATAGCATTACGACAAGAACACACGCGTGTTCAAATAGTACACATTGGCCTCCCCGCCAGTCAGAGGGGCCAGTGTCTACTGCCTGATGCACACACAGCACTTCTCTGCTCCCATCACCCCAGGGAGGGCAGCAATGTCCTTCTCTTTTGGCCGGCAGGGAAATGCTAAAAAGAAAGAAGGCGAGTCCGACAGGTACTGGAACCCAGTAACAAGTACATCAGTGCCAAGCTGGTATTGGCAATGTGGGTGGAGACAGATCAGTGAAAGAGGAAGAGGATCAATAGGTCCAAATACCTATGAAAATGTGGTATGCTCTGACATACAGGAAAAAAATGAGTTGAATAAAAGGTATTAGGATGCTATATCAGACACAATGAGAAAACCTGCTCTACCGATCAGAGTGACAAAGATGTCCTGGCAAGTCAGATGACACGCCTGCTGAGGGTAAGGGGAAAAAGGCATTGTGGCAGTTGTCTGTGAGACAATATATGGGTACGATTTCAGGTAAGGAGACATGGCAGTCCTTACACACACGTGAATGGCATAGGATTGGTACCAGGAACTTATCTGGAGTGTTTACACTGTACACAAAGAAGCAGAGCAGTGTGTTTCCAAGCCGCAGGTTGGGAGCCACTGGTGGACCCAGGAAATGAATGCAGTGGATTTTGAGCAGACACAGGACAGCGGGGCGCACACATCTAGTGCCCTCTTTTCAAGGAGAAATAGATACCTTCCAGGCCAAAGTTACCAGAAAATTCACCAGGAGCAAACTGGTGACAGTGGTTGCCACTGCGCAGGAGAACTGAGATAGGAGCAGAGCTGTTTTTCAACACAATTCACTTTGTCCTGTTGGCTCGTTAAGACTCCAGGTATACACTGTACATTATGTCAAGATGCATGTGCCATCCTGACCACAGTGATATCGCCCATCTACACTGCCCCTCCGTACAGTGGAGGCAGAATGGAATCCTCTGGGACCTGCAGAAGAATATTCCACATTCAGTTGTTTTCTAAAGATTAGCTGATTTGAAAATAAGAAGTAAATTTGGTCCACCCCAGCCTGTCCCTCAGGAGCGTGGACAGCGGGGTCCCAGCCTGGCCCCCCATTATGCCCTCTGTGGTCTTGGGCAAGACACTTTATCTCTCTAAGTCTGCAAGTCTTTTTTTAATGTAAAAAATACAGATTATATCAATATCTGTCCAGAGGCCAGGGAAGGTGAAAGACGGACAGTTAGATGCTCCTGTATAAAACAGGAACTCAGTTAAATTAATTCCTCCCCTCCTTTGTGGACTGCTAAAGTCTGTTTTCACAAAGACCACGAAGTCTTCTATGCTGACTCCTCTACAAAACAATTTGGGCTTGGAAATTTCAGAGTGTACTGTGATTCCACTTGTTTAAAAACTGCACACTTGAACACATGTGTGCACATGCACACACATATACACACACCCCTGAAAGTATGATTTTATCCAAAGGAAGAAGACTACAGGCTGGACTTATGTAGGTGCGAAAGTATTCATATGCCTTAATTTTTCTCATGGAGGATGCAGTAGGATCGTTGTAAGAGAAGTTTCAACAAGGAAATCTTAATGGATGAAGTAGCTGAAATCCAAAAGACAACCCTACAGTGTAAGAGACCAGCAGGAGCCCTGGAGAACGACGCGAGGCCCGAGATGTGTAGGGTCACACGAGGGGTTCTCATCAAAGGTCTTCGTGAGGCTGATGAACTTCAGTGATTACGGAAACACCGTGATGGAGCTCTGAACCGACCTTGCCATCGGAAGCAGTGTTGATCCTGTAGTGGTACACTCGGCCCTCGTAGCGCAGGGAGATGGACCGCTGGCCGGGGCTGCTCTCGCTTTCCCGCACCAGGAAGCTGCCGTTGATCCCGCTGCTCAGCAGGTACTCAGCAGCATTGCGGGACACAGGCCCATGGTACCAGGAGTGCTTTTCCAGGCTGTTCACGGGAGTGATGTAGTTGCTCGGGACCCAGCCCTGGCCATTCTTGGTTTGGGCTTCACACCATTCCCCATTGTGATTGTAGCCCAAGACCCGGAGCTTTTCACCTACGAAAAGAACAGACATTCCCACTTTATGGACCAGATTCCTTCCTTTTATTTACTCTGGTGTAATCACTAAAACACTTCAATGCCCCACGCACTGGTTTCAACCAGACCATATAAACACGTGTGCTCATGAGCCTGTGAGATGCATATGTGCACAGAAAGCTTCCTGTTCATACTGAATGTACAGATAAATATGCAGTCTGTTTTTATACACCTATCATTTTTTTCAAGTGCTCTGCTTCTAATTAAGGAAGGCTTCTGGGAGAAAATGATTTTTGTAAGGGAAAAAAGGCATGTTCTCAGCTTTTGGTCTAGAAGTCCTCTTCAGGGAAACTGGATTGCAAACCTTTGTACACTGCTGTTTGTAGATGTTCTACGTTCAAAACTGGAAGGCTGAGTCAGGGGCAGAGGTGAATACCTATAATCCCAGCACTCAGGAGGCTAAAGCAGGAGAGTTGAGTTTGAGGCCAACCTGGGGTAAGTAAGAGTGAGTTCAAGGGTAGCCTGAAACACAAAGCGAGACCCTGTCTCAAACCCCTTCCACCCTTTTCAAAAAGAAAATAAAACAAACAAACATACAAAGAAATTGGAAGCTGCTCTTTTAATGTGCAAAGGGGAACCCAGTCAAGGCTCAAGCAACTCCCTTGCCCTCAGCCCCTCACCTTTAGTGATGCTTAGAGTGTTGTCACCACTGGCCACGAAGTCATACAGTGCAACAAAAAGGTTGGGGTCATTTTCACTGGGCCCAGCGAGGAGATTTTCCTTGGAGTTCCAACGAGCAGCTTCACTCAGACCTTGGGGCTCGAAATCAGATGCTACTGGCCTCTGCAGGGCTTCTGGAGGATGACGGAGGGGCAAGAAGAACAGAGGAAACATGAGCTTTATTTTCAGGAACAAAAAATGTCAGTTTCTAACATTACACAGTCCTAATTTATTTCGTTTCTTAACATCTGTATACACTAGAAGTTTTTTTGTTTTGTTTTTTTTTAAAGACTCCACCAAATTTTGTGAAAAACACTAAATAGCTGGGCATGATGGCTCACACCTATAAGCCCAGCACTGGGAAGGCAGAGGCAAGAGGACCACTGTGAGTTTGAGGCTAGCCCAGGCTACGTAGTGAGCTCAGGGCCAGCCTGAACTACAAAGAGAGACCCTGTCTCAAAACAACAACAAAAACTAAAAAAAAAGCCACAAACCACTAAGTATCTTCATTCCAGTGTGGTAGTTGCTGTTTCCAAATAATTTCACCTTTCAAAACTCATTAACTCAACATGAATTGAGTCAGAAATGGTCAAAGTTCATCTTCATATGAATTTGCCATTAAAAATGTAGCGTTTCTTGCTGTGTAAAACATTTATAAGTGGATTAAAGTTAATATACATGCATACTTATACAAATCCAGTAGTATAAAAAGGTTTGAAATAAAAGGCATCTCCCCAACTAGAGTTTCCAGCTGTTCTGGCAGCTGTCTCTGCCCCAGACACTAGCTGGGTCACTGTGGCCTCCTTGCCAGTCTGAGGTGCCACCATCTACTGCCGATGGCGCCACCTTGCTGCTCCTGCCCCAGAGGGGGCAGCAACACCCCTACCTTCCAGCCAGCACTTGCCCGCTTGCCCGCTCTCAGGCACAGCTGGCTTTGCCCTCCCTTTCTATCTAAAAATCAGTAACAGTTTCTTCTTCGTCAATAAGGAAGCTCTTTACATTTTGTCTGTAAGCAGATCCTAAATGCTAGAAGTCAATCATCACCACTTATACTAGGACTATATGAGTGTTTTTCACAAGGTCAAACAGCTGATTATTTTCCCTTGAATTCCTTGTCTTTTTCTTCCCCTTGTCATGCACAACGCCTCTAGAATTTCTTTGTGATAATGATAAGATCTAGCAAATCCACTCCAAGTAGAGCTTACAATGGTGGACGTTACGTGGTGAAATCCAAATACCATTTAAGAAAACTACAGTAAGAAAATCTTTTTTTTTTTTAAGGAGGGGTAATTTTGATTTGAGAAAAAAATGGAAAGACGCACAAATGAGCCAACATGAATGGTAACAGAACAACATTTGTTTTAATTTTCTCTGTGTGTGAACAGAGGGACCCACAGACTTCTCTTCACCAGGACAGCCATCTTAGGGACTGGCCTGGTTCCAAATCTCCTTCACAGAGACATCAGAGACACCTGGTACACTGGAGAGACCAGGTCAGCCCTAGAGGCAAGGCTGGACAGCCTCAGGAATGGTCCTTCCTCTAAAAGAGCTCTTTGGAAGAAATCAACAGAGCATAAATAATGCAGCACTTTCAACACTAGTCTTTGTTCTGCTAATGAAAATAAATCTTCAGGAATTATTTTTCTAGAAGCGCAAATCCTAAATTATGCTATGACCACACTTGGTAATTTCATTTTATAGACTGTGAAGGCAGGGACAATTTCAAGAAGGAAAGTCCTGTCACACTGCCACCCCTGGGGTGGGGAGAGCTCGGCGATGTGCTGGGCCCGGCCCTCGGAGGGGCTGCTCTGACTCTCTGAGGACAACAGGGACTGGCCAGCTCGCCAGGAAGGGTGGGGGAGCACGGCTTTGTTCTGGTTTTTTTCCTTAACTGATATGTAAAGATCTACAAGTCATGTTTTAGTGGGATGCCATGTAATGTTGAAAGTGGGGGATTTTTTAATTAGCATGTTTGATCCTCCCGCTACCTGCTGGGTGTTGGCTTGCAGTCTGACTACAGGGCCAGCCCATCCTTCGGAGTGCAGGTGGATGTGAGCTGGACACAACTTTCTCCAAGTCGCACCCGGAACCACCCCTCACTTTCAGCAGAGAGAGAGAGAATGCTGGGCCACACACCATGCTGTGCAGACTTGCCATGGAACCTTCTAGATTTCTAAGCACTCCAGTGACAGTTAAACAGTTGCCCTATAGCTAGTCCAGAAGCGATACTGAAAAGGTACTTGCCTTTACTGGGGCTTCCGGCAGCACCACCTAATTTTCTTTTGAAGCACTGGAGGCTGAACCCAGGGCCTTTGCACTGGGCTACATCCCCAGCTTGAATCTGTGATCTTCCTTCCTCAGCCTTCTAGAGTGAAAGGATTCTAGGTGTGCACCACTACATGTGGCTAAAAAATATTCTTACAGGAACACTCTTTCACACCCATGTAAGTCCTCCTTTACAGACAAAACTATGCATAAGCAATGTATAGACAGTTAAAATCACCATTAAATATGGAAAGGGTCTGAATCCTTACTAGCAGCCAGAGAAACGCATCTTCCCCACACTGACCGCCAGTGTGGATGAGGTGTCAGTGATGGACTCATGCCCTGTTGCCTTCCGTGAGACAAGTGGGATATGAGCCATCTACACTCTGATTTACACCTCTAGAAACGTATCTGTAGCAAGCTGTGCAATAACTGTATACACTGACTTTAAATAGAAGCACAGAAAGAAGAAAGTCCTAGATACGAAGACAGGACAAATTAATTCATGTCCCATTAACAAAATGGAATATATCCAAGAAGCCATTCAAGGTACTGTTGTATGGGGCTAGATGTGTAGCTGAGTGGTAGCGCATATCCGGTGAGCCCCTGGGTTCCATGCCAGCACCACATGGAAACAAATAAGTTTTAAAAATACAATATTTGGGGGAAAAATACTAACTAGCTTAGGAATATGTTAAGTGTTGATATTACATTCTAGTATATAGAGCACGATTCCAATTCTGTAAAATTTTTTTAAAAGACTAAAAGAAATGTACCAAAATGTGAAATAGTACTTAACTCAGTTTAGTGGGAATACAAGTGTTTTAAATTTTCTTTCCATTTTGCTGTATTATGGATTATTTTTTACAATGAATGCAAATTATTTTATAATCAGAACACAATTACCAACTAGAAAAATAAGCAGAAGCCAGCTGACCCTTACATAACAGGCAACTGAACACGAGGCAGGTCAAGGAAGGAGGACCGCCTCGCGCTGTCCTGAAGATGTACTTCTGTGAGTTCCCCTCCTGCGTCCCAACCTCGGGCCCAGGAGCACACAGGAAATTAAACCCAAGTCATGAATACAGAAACGCTTTTCTTCTCCAGTGCCATTTGACCTCCTCTATCAAACATCCCACAGCATCTGGAGTTGATCAGAATTACATAATCGGGAAGTGGCCTGGAAAACACCTGGGGTGGGCAGAGCGCAGATGCCCGCAGAGGGGATGGGCTGCCGCCCTGCGAAGGCAGCAGAGTCCTCAACAGGCAGGCAGATGCTGCGATCTTTCCCTTCAGGGGGAAGGAAAGGCCTTGCACTGCTTTCCGACTTCTGGGATGTGGGGCCATCCAAGGCAGGCTCTCCATTTCCTCCCAGCTTGCCCTGCTCCACACACGAATGGCTAGAGCCCAAAGGGAAGGATTGCTCATGTGTGCCTCTGGATCGACGGACACGCTGAAGCGAGCCACAGCCCAGTACCAAAGCCTTCCAGTCAATTCCCAGTCCAGGCTGATGTCAAAATTGACTCACGGAGTACAAGTGCCAAGTTGCTTGCTTCATTTCACAGTGAACTGTGCTCTTCAACCCTAAAAATGATCACAGCTCACAGGGCCCAAGTGCGGAATGTACTCAAATCTTTCTTGCTCGAGATGTGAACTTTCTGCTAGTCCCTCTGTCAAAGGCAGAACCAAGAGAAGCTCAAAGGCTTCATTCAAAAAAGATGCGCAGAGCAGCCCCTCCCAGAGGATCTGGCTGTTGTTCAGTCCTGGGAAATAAATCCTAGCATCTGCTCTTCTTCGTACTTCCTTGAGGCGAACACTTTTCTGCTGCCTCCTTTCTGAGTCCTATTTTAAATGGATTTAAGATTTGGCTCTCTACAAGTGCCTTCTTACCTCATTTAAAACCACTGTTATTTTGCTGTAAGGTTACTAAAAGATTTCTACCTACCAGGAAAACTCAAGCAAAGTCATTAATGCACCACTTACATGTCAAGAACCGGCGACATCTGAAAAATGTCCCCAAACCTCTAAAAAGCTTTGGCTCCAGCTACAAAAGTATCAAATTGTTTGAAAACCTGATAAGAACCAGGCCACAAAATTCACCGGATCTGTGCATGATTAACTTGTTTGGACAGTATTCTAGAAGAATGGTTTTGGTTTTTAAAGTACAACTTAGGGATCATTTTATATAAAAAGATAATTTCTCAAAGTTATGAGTCACTGATGAAAAATGTTTACGGGAGATTCTCCGCTCTGCGGATCTGGACGACTGGGGCTGCTGCAGGGCTAGCGGGGAGGGAAGCAACGCGTGAGTGGACTCCAGGAACAACTCGGCCGCCCCTGGGTGGGAGGCTTCACCTCCAGGAAAAACATCCCCAGGAAGCTTCCCACCTTCCTGCTGGCACTGGTGCCCAGGGGCCCGGCTCCCTGTCCAGAAGCGTGGCCAGCGGTGCAGCTCTTCTGACGGTGCCCTTGCTGTCGCCTCTGTGGTTCCAGTGTGTGTGTGTGGGGGGGGAGCAAGGACGCCTCCCAGATACATCCCCTTCACTTGTGTATATACGCCAGGATCCCAACCCTGCCACTTCCTTCTCCTTTCCTTGGTGGCTCTTTTGCTCTTATCCTCCAGTCTGAGGAATCTCTGTAATGTAAAAATCTATAAAACAGACCCTTCTGAAAGAGGGGCCTTCGTGTTTTGTTTCATGGTCTGTTCCAACTGATGAGATCATGCTCAGACTATTCTCAAATCAGTGTGCAACAGCCTCTCACAGCTTTCTAATATGAGCTTAGAGGAAAAGTATTATTTCCCACAAGCTGAACTTGCCGAAAGTAATTTTATCTGCATTCTACATGTTCCCTCATTTTGTAATTTATACTTTCACGCTGAGTAGTCAGAATCATTTAAAATGTCTAATTGAAACAGACTTTAGATTGACTTCAAACACTAAACAGAATCTTCACAGCACCCTAGACACCAAGGTGACTGCTGGGGCACAGGGCAGGGAAGGGCAGGGTGGCGGCGGTGGGAGCATCACCTCTCCCTGACGTAGGAGGATGTGCAGGGCCCCCGTGGAAGGCAGGCTGAGAGGGCCAGAGTTTGTGAGGGGCCAGCTCCTGGGTTGAGGCAGGGCACCCCAGAGGCACAGGCAGGCAGGAAAGGGAGTCCCAAGGGCCCTCAGGCAGCCAATGTTCCCAGGCCACTGGGCCAAGCTTCTCACCTGTGCCTAGTAGGCACCCCAGATACCTCAGAATAAAATCTGTCAAGGCACAACATAAAACACAGGATCGTGAAGGAAACAGTTACGGTGAGCCCTAAAATAGTTTTGGAAATTAATCTGGGACTCAGTGCTTCTTTGCTAATGAGTTAAATATGTGCTTCTTCCTGAACACATTAAATAGCAAGACCCAATGGCAGCTGCTCTCCCTCTGACGTAGCAGTGAGTGTAAACAGTAAGAGCAGCGCTCACGTAACACGCAGTCTGCTTGCTTTCCACTGGAGACAGTCACCTGGGAGCTGGCAAGAGGGAAGCACTGTTCTCAGTCACAGGTTAGGGAAGCAAACCCTTGCTTTTTCTACCCAATGACATGGAACCCCTGAAATCTGCCCCAGTCCCAAAGATCTTCTTCTGTACCATGAAGCCGTGATGCTGAGATCAATAAGCCAGCAAGGAGAAGAGTCCCGGGTCGTGGAAGGGAGGCCATGAGTCCACACTATGTAACTTACTTTCACAATAAGTGCAATTTTCTTTCTTTCCTTGTACATACCAGTAGGCCATACATGAAATAGTTTCTAGAGAAAACCCCCTTTGAAAAACAAAGTTATTTTAAGTTAGCTCAAGGTTGAAATATTTGCCCTAGGAACTTTTACATTATACTGTGCCTAGCCAGTCAAGACCAAAAACAAAACAAAACAAAACAAAACAAAACAAAACAGAACAAAACAGAATTCTCCCTCTGACTGTCCCTGTCAATTGTCCAAATGTTAAACTTACGAAAATACATAGTTCCTGTTTCCCTCCCTCAACACAAAAATAAAATCAATAAATGAATTTTATATTGCCTTCTAAGAATCTACTGCCAAAGAATCTATAACTCATAGAAAAGAAGTACAAAGACCTTTATAACCACAGATACCTCCACTTGCCCAGCCCACTTGGAGTCCGCTCTCCCTGCCTGATCCTGGACAGGCACTGAGTGTCACCTCAGTCACCCACATCTCAGCTGCGCTCTGTCTGGGGACTGTCCGTGCCTATGGTAGGGGGTGGCGGGGGAAGCTCTGTCTGTCCCTGGTCAGCCACCCTCTACTAGCAGTGCCCCCTGGGGTGATATGTACACAGAGCGCCTCATGGGTGCTCACTTCCCAGCGGTGCGGCCCTCAGGATGCAACTGGTGCCAGAGACCCACAGGTGTGCGCCCACTGTCCACCCCAGCTGACACAACCCCCGCACCCCTCTCCACCCTGCTGCTGCTGCTGCTGTCACCCCCGTCTGCTCTCCCTGGCTTGCCCTTGCCAGCCTGGACATCCTCCGGGACTGTCCCTAGTGAGCCTTCTCTGCTGTTGCTGCTGCTTCCCTACAACCGCGCCTGAGTAGCTGGCGATTATCTCTGTGAGCACCCTGCATCCTGAGGGTCTGCTCACCTGTTCCCAACAGGATGCACCTGGGCTCAGGTGCAGGGGGGCCACGTCCAAATCTCAGTCCCACCATTTAAGTAAGAACCTAAGAATTTACTTTAGAAATTATTTTGTTACTATGATCTACCACAGTGAAAGAAAAGTTATTCTTCCAAGGTCCCATTTGATCTTTAGCTCACATTATACATTTAAGAAAACTTATCAATTACTTTTTTTTCCTGTTTCTATCTCAGATCAGTGATTTTAAAGGCAAAGTTACAATCACTTGATTTTTACAACAAGGTACTAAGTAGCATGAGCTTTCAGCTTCTGCATGCTTAGGGCTGTGGAAATAATGCCTCTAGAGAGGAGAAATAAAATAACCAACCACAAACCAGTGGGAATTTTCTTGCACAACTAGAATACTCACCATGGGAATAAGAAAGGGTCAGAGGAAAGGAAGATATTTTTCAGCTAAACTCCAAGGACAGGAAATATTAATTACTGGATATGCATTTTAAAACCTTAGAAATAAACTAATTCATTACCAAGAAAAACTATGGGTAAGTTTAGCTCAATTCTATCATCACTTCAAGCCATCAGAAAACCTAGTAAATCCACCATTTTAAATTGCTAAATATTTGCTTAAAATAACAACTCACACATGTTCAGCTCTCACTCCAGGCCAGGCCCTGTGTTACACAATTTACACGACATCTCTCAGCAACGCAAGGAAGCAGGACTACTATGAGCTGACTCTATGCAAGCGGCGAGCCTCAGAGAGCAGGGGCTGCTGGCTTCTGGGTGCATGGGCACTCCAGGTGGCCCTAAGGCCACAGGGGTCCAAAGGCATCTCAGAGGATGCCCATGTTGGCAGAAATGTGCACATTTAGATTTTCTGGTGTCCCTGTGTCCACAAACCACCTCCTACACCCTCAGAATGACCCCCTAGAGTGGGCTGGACAGTCAGGACATAGACATCTTCTGGGTTTCAACCTCAAAGCACTGCCACCCTTTGACTGGGCCTGGCTTCTTTCTCTGGCACCCCAAGTCCTTGGGTATGAGAAGTGGGCAAGGACTCCTGCCACACTTAGTGCTAAGGCCTGTCACAGTACACAAGTGTTACCACCTTAACATGGCCCAAGATGATGGGATTAGTGGCCTCAGAAGTCCTTGGTCCTATGCAACAGGAGTATGCGATGACCTCAGGCCAAAGTATTCAAGTGTCCACGCAGGCCAGAGCCCAAGTTCAGTGTGTGGCAGCGTGGCTGGCACCACGCAGGGCCTAACTCCACAGCTCGCAGCTGGGACCAAGCATTTCAGAGAGGGCTCTGGCCAAGACTCTGCAAAGCTCAAGAACAGTTCAATTCACAGGCACTTGTTCTGGATTTCATGGTGCAGAGCCATCATGTGTAACACAAATACATGAGCAAATCAAGCAAAATAGCAAAAACTGGATTCAAAAGGCTGATGTCTTGCTTGTCCCCAGGAGAAGAGGTAACCAGAAGACTCACTTTCAAAAGGGACCAAAGAATGTAAAGCTGAATGAGGTCACAGTGATAAATACCCCTACAAGGCAATTCTCAGAGCAGAGAGCAAAACTCAGGCGCGCTTGTATATGCACAAACTCTTTCTAGCAAGCACAGTTTTCCCAAAGGAACGTTTTAGTGATTGTCCTTCAGTGGAGAAATGATATGAGAAACTTTTAGAATTTTCATTAAGTATCCTTTTATGAATTTATGTACAGTGTTTATATACATTAAAAAATTTAAGAGCTGAGTATTGTGGTGAATGCCCAGTGCCTGGTATGGTGAATGTGGCATGGTGCCTAGATAAGGGTAATCCTTTTATTGGCAATAGGCTTCCAGAATAGAACAAGAAACCGTACTTACTTTAGGCATTAGAGAGTTCTAATTAATGCCTGAAACCCATCATGAGTCCTATAGAAGACAAATGGTCAATCAGCTAGACACAGTGTGACTTAAGAATGGGATCCCTAGAAACAGAGGCATGAGTTCAAATCCCTGCACTTTCACTCTCTAGCTCTGTGACTTCTGGCAAATTAACTGCCCTTTCGGCCCCTCAATTTCTTCATCTATAAAATGGAACTAGCTAGGCCAGCCTGAGAAATAAGCAAATCAGATTCTCTGAAGGCAGAAAGTGTCCCTGCACATAGTGAGCTCTTGACATGGTTAGTTCTTTGCTTACCGCTGTTGCTTTGACAGGTAGGCCTAAGAACAGGTAGTGAGCACTTTCAAATCATATTTATGGCCAAATCTTCGACAGAACAACAGAAAACCTGATCTTCCTCAATTTCTCCTGACCTGGGATGCCTAGGTCCCTGAGTGGCAGGCATTCAGTAAGCACTGGCTGATTGATTTAGGATGTCACTAAAAAGGGAAAGCCGGGAGTACTTAGTACTTAGCCAGATGTCCGCCACTGTTCTTCCAAGGGACACCAGGTACTTCCAGTCTTAAGAAATCATCACTGAGGCTGATCAGTTTTCTAAACTACAAAACAATACTTCCACTTAGGTGCCCTAATTACATGTAAAAACAAACCAAACAGGAACTGCTAAGAGGAAGAATTCCTAGAATGATGCCGTCCTGAACCAGCCTGACTCCAAAGCAGTTCACGGTATCACAACCTCTTCTCAGAGGGACCTGACAGTGGACATCATAATCCTTTTCAAGGGTGCTGGAATCCGTTTCTAAACTACATTTTTTTCTAAAACACAATACTCCAGCCAGCCAGGTATGTACTAAATCTCAGTGTGCCCCGAGGCGAAGCTGTGACCTAAACTTTCCTCCAGCTCTGCGGTTACAACAGTCCATTCATCTTCGCTCCGGGCATCCATCTGTGAACCAAGATGAGCAGGCCCAACACTAACTCGGTGCAGATGTAAATGAGCACAAATTCAGGATTCTGAGCAACTTTGGGGAAAGTAAGCCATGTACTAACTCAAGACGGTGTCAGCCGCTCAGACATCAACTTTCAGGGACAAATAAACCATCTCTTCTCTCCAAAAGCTGGACTCTGAGCCTGCTCCTGATGATGAGCTTTAAGGTCTCCGTGCTAAAATCCCCTAAAAGCCCCAATTGGAGAGGGAACCCTGTACACTGCGGGGGACAGAAGGGCCATCAGATTTCACCACTGGCTGGCACTTATGATTGGAGCTGCATATGTGATGCCAGGCTGGCCCTCAAGTCAGAGTTGCAAAGAAAAGACAGATGAGAAAATCAATGAGGCCTCTACTGCTTTACTTCTAAGAGAAAAAACATGAGAACTCCATGGCCTGTAGAAGTCTTACTTTACCTTTCTCCTCTATTTGAAATTCTAAGTCTCCCCTTTTCTGGAGGTACAATTAGCCAGCTCTGTGCTGAGGGCAGCGTCGGGCAGCGTCTGGGCCCCGGTCTGGCAGCGTCTGGGCCCCGGTCCGGCAGCGTCTGGGCCCCGGTCCGGCAGTGTCTGGGCCCCGGTCCCGCAGCACATCCACATCCGCGTTCCACACCCATCCACAGCCACCCAAATGAGCACCACTCACTACCCTCCACACACTTTGTTTTTACCATCATCTTATTTTGAGGGTAAAACGAAAGTCAAATAACACAATAAATGTAACACCGAACAGAATGGGAGAAGAACAGGAGAAAGCAAAATAACACAAAAGACCCAGCTGCAAGCTCTGCGGAAGGGACTTCACCGGAGCCCTCCCCAAACTGCGCTGGGCGCTTTCAATGCCGTCCAGTAACTCTTCTCTCTTCGCCTGAAAAGAAGATTCCTCAGAACAACTCGCGGTCTGTAGAAACCTCGGGGTGGAATGGGGGAGGGCAGGAGAACACTCGAAGCTGCATCCATAAATGGTAGAGCCCCGCTCCCTATGTACACGATACTTAATGGAAATCGTATGTTTTCAGACACGGCCGACCTTTTTGACACACAATTCCCAACTAACAGTGGAAATTCCACAACGTGGGCTCCGAAGGCTGTGAGGGTTGGGAGCTTTCTCAAACTTTCTCGGGACAGTCACAGCGTGGGGTCCCAGTGACACAGGCCATAGGCGCGAGATGGGCTCTCCAGGGTGGGTGCAAGAGTAGGGGGAAGGAGGACGGAGAGCAAGGAAAAGAGGGAGAAGGAAAGGCGGGGAGGCGAGAAATAAAGGGGGTGGGTAGGGGGCGAAGCGAGGCCTAGCGGGCCGCGGGGAGAACGCAGCGCGAGGCTGGTCCAGGGACCCCAGGCGCCAAGTGGCTCCGCGCCTAGCGCCTACCTTCCAGGTAGCAGCTGGAGGACGAGGATAGCCCCTTCTTGGACTTGCAGCCCACCAGCTTCAAGCAGATTTCCAACATCTTCCCGCACCGGCGGCGTCCGGCTGCGGCGCTGGCTCTAGCCCGGCTCAGCCTTCGCCTGCAACCGGCCCGGCCCCGGCCCCGGCCTCGGCCTCGGCCTCGGCCCCGGCCCCGGCCCCGCCAGCCCGAGCTCGGCGCCGTCCGAGGTCCCGACACCGCCGGGTAACAAAGGCCCGCGCGCGCGGCGCCGCCAGCCGCCCCGCCCCACCCAACCCCGCCCCGGCCGTCCCGCCTGGCCGCCCGCCCAGCCACGGCTGCTTAACCCGCTCCTGGCCAAGTCAGGCTCCGCCCAGTCAGCCATTGGGCTTCACTCGGTGCGATGCAGGAGGCCAGGCAAACACCTGACCCTCTGGGCATGCAGCCTGGATCCACACCTCCTCGGTGCCTCGCACTCTGCACAGCGGCACACGACATCCCGACCTGTGCCATCCTGGAGTCCCACCAGCCCCGAGAGCACGGGACAGCCCTATGTTCACAGTGTTGGAGAAGGCAAATTCCTCTGGGGTGACCAATACCACCCTCGTTTTTATTCAGCGAGTGTTCTATGATTGAGGCAATGCGCGTCTGCGAAATGAAGAGCCAGGGAACTGGAGCCCACGTAATAGTCACATAAGTACGGGTGTGCTGGTCTAGCTGCCCATCTGGACCTGGACACCTTCAAGCCGGGATCGCACCCTCCCTCGCTTCATTTTCTCCAACATAATTTTCCCCTTCTGCGCTGAGTGCCCTGGGGTATCACTGTTGGAAATTCACTGCACCGCTGGGCTCAGATATTTTTAAAACTCGGATTAGGACTTACTGCAAACAGTATCAGACCATGAAGTAGCAACCACTGCAATAATGTGTCACTAGCTTGAGCCCAGAGACCTCCATCAGTGAGTGGGAAGCAATAAGAACGAAACCACGCAGTCACTATCCCAATTCTTCATGTGGAACAACAATGCTTACACTGGGGGTGGTGGGACACACTTGTAACTGGAGCACTTGGAAGGTCCCAAACTCTCACCCAGTTTGGTCACTTTAGTCATTAGTGCAAGCCTAACTCAAAAAATAAAAAGGGATGGGTGTAGCCCAATGTGAGGGATCTGGGTTCAATCCCCACTACCAGGTGTGCAGGGCTGGGCAGAAATGGACTCAACCCAGGTCTGTCTGCCTGCCTACAGACTCCGGACAAGATCAGGCTCGCCAATCCTACAGAAAATCTATCTCCCAGGCAGATAAAAGCATTGGATTTCTATGTCTTTGATCAAGTAACGAAGGACTTCGAATGTGTTCCAGACGAAGCCTAAGTTAAGAGCCCCTGGCTACCTGCTACCACATCCTGTAATGACAAAAGCCTGTCCATCTCCAGTACACCAGGAATAGCTAAACACAGGTCCTTGCTGAAGTCTGCCAAAAACAGCACCTCAGAATTCAAGGTTGGCCTGGATGTGACTAGTGACATCGTGGGGACAGCTCAGTAAGGCTGCCATTGTCTACTACCAGCAGAGGCCACTTGAGGGCCCACCGAGATACTATGAGGGACACACGCTGGTCCCATCACCCAGGACACGAGCCACAAGTGCGCTGAGGCAGGACACTTTCTAGGTCAGGGATATGATGTCCTGCTGGCTGGCTGGCCGGTGATCACAGCTGCTGATTTGTTTAGAACTGTTCTGAGTAACATGTAACGCTACACGTATGGCCAAGAATAATACTCCAAAGGGTGCCACCAACACAAACAAACTAAAAATGCAGTATCTGTCTGTTCTGCTGCCATTTTGGAAAGTTCCAGGGCCTTGGATCAAATATAAAAAGTCTGTCATTGTATAGCATGTCAGAGTAAAGGGCTATATTCAGACTGGCAGCTTACTGCCAAAAATGACACATTAATAGGCATTTTTGAAATTTTAACCATATCCTTGAGTACTACCCATTAATTCAGGCCCAGATATTTATTCACATGTGCTTTACTTTACATTAGGATATGAGTTTATTTTTAAAAGCTAATGACTATTACTAATATTCTGCCCTTTAAGTCTAAAATGAACTTATCCTTTTAAAAACGAGTAATGCTTGTAAACTGTGTCCAAATAATTTAAAATTTAAATATAAAATCACACATCAGCAGGTCTGACAAGATGCTCTGAATTAATGGGATTTATTTCAAAGATACTGCCAAAACGCATATTACCATCTCAGACTGGACTGTTCTTTCCAGATAGAGCTTTTCTCGTCTTTGAAACTCACTGGCCAGATACAAAACACACTGCATACAAGCAGAATCTCAACTGTCTCCCCACAGGGAAGGGGTCTAACCAACTTCAAAACTAAAAAGTATTAACTTAAAAAGTAAAGAGAAAAAGAAAGACTCAAAAGAGATATTTAAGCAACAGTGACCTACCTTATTTGTTTGCTATGGTGCATTTGTTTTGGGAAAGGAAGCCTTTTCACCGGCATCCTGTATGTCCCAGGCACTCATTTGCCTCACATCAACCCCGTGAATCAATTTCACAGGTAAGTAAAACAAGAAGGATAAGAAGGGGAATCCACATAGGTAGGAGGCAGTAAGACGGAAAGACCCTCAATTTCCAGAATAGCAAAAATTTCCAAGAGGGATAATATGATCAAGGTCACAGGATGAGATAAAAACCAGTAACTTGGGAAAAAACATCTTAAAAGAAAAACAATTCAAGGCATTAAAGCTTCTTAAAAATACTTTAGGGCCAGGGACCCAGGAACCAGCATCCCTACCCTGAGGAGGGGAGGGAAGAAAGGAGCGGCAGAGCTTACTAAAGCGTGAGCGTGAGCCGCATTCCGAAGTCCGGCTGGAGGAACAGCTGTGAACAACCTGGGCTGGGCTGACACTGTGGAGTTGTGGTCTCTAGCCTGTGGCGCTCGCACATACGGACAGCAGATTAAGTGCCCTAGATTACCAGACATGTGTGGGGAACATAGAAGAACACTGCTTTGGAAGAAGGCACCTTTGCTCCCTGCCTCCCCAACCCCCCAGAAGAGCCCAATCAGGAATAGACATCCCTAAAATTTATTTATTTGAAAGCAAATTCGGAAGCTAAGAATGCTATTAAACAAATTACTAAAGAGGACTCTTCCCTAAAGATTTTAGAAACTGGATCTTTTTTTATAATACAGAGTTCAGTCCTCTAAAAAAAAAAATACAGCAGACACCTACCACAGCAATGAGGCAAAGAAAGGAGACACAGGCTGCAGCTCTACTTAGGTAGAGTGGGAAGTCCAGGGTGCCAGGTCGGCAGAAGGCGGACAGGAGAACCCGAGGGAGGTCTGCTCAGGACACCCCCAACCAGAGGACCTTGGTGAATGTGCCCCTCAGTCTGCAGCCCAGCCTACCCTCCTGAGGCACCGTATGTGTGATTTTACATTCATAGGCCCACAAACCTCACCTTCTGACTGCAAAGCCGGCTGGTCACCCTCCATCTCTCCAGCTAAAGGACAGGACAGCAGCTGTATTGTCATTTCTGCCACCGTGTAGGCACATACCTTCATCCCCATGGTCTCACAAAGCACAAAGTGCACAGCACCACTGCCTGTCATGGCACGGGTCACCAAGGACTGGGGACTCTGGCCTGGGCAAACCAAACAACAGGGGAGGCTAGAGGGGGATGGACTAAACTGCCACATCACACCAGCTTTGTTTTGGGACTCAGCCAGGCCATGCATGCTGTACCGATATGAGCGTGACCAGCTTGTCTGTGACAATGGGAGTGGTCAGAACAATGGCTGTCTCCCTCAGTTTTGAAAACTAGAAACAGCGTGTGACAGTGGCCCATACACACTGGCTCTTAATTCCGAAAAAGGACACTTACCCTGACAGGCAGTGGTCTGAGTTTTTGCCTTCAAGTTAGTCCTGTCTTCAAGGGATCAAAAGAACAACTATGATGTAAAAATGACTCTAAAAGGTACAAGCTGAGAGCATGGGTCTGGAAGTTTTCCAAGAGACAAGGAAATCAGTTTATTTTCTAAAGGAAGAGAAAATACCAGCAGTGTCCCCGAATGTCACCGAGCCCACCCTTCATCCTAGTGCCCAGGTCTGTAACAAAGACTTTGCAGCAAAATAGACCAACCTTTCCCCTTGACATCTTCCCTGGCCCTGCCAGCCCAGGAAGCAGTGTGCGGCTGCACTGCCAATGGGCCTGCCTACAACAGGACTGCCCTGTCTCTATGGGATTTCCAAGGCTACATCCTCAGCTGGGGCCAGATCTGAGCTGCTTCAGAGTAGATCCATTTTCTAGAAAAACTCAGTATAATGACTTTATCTTCTTCCAGATGGAGAAAAGTATTAGCATGCACATGTTAATGTTTAATTATTTTTATTTTCAATGAAAGTAATATATACACATGGCTAGAAATCAAACTACACTAAAAGTCTAACAGTCTTGTAAAAAAAGACTTAATAGTCTTCTAAGAATCTTGTAACAAAAACCAGCAGTCCTACTCTTATTTCCTCAAAGGCAGCCTCTTTTGGATTTACAACTAATACCAAGATCTTGCTGTCACTGGGTCCATAAGCTTTATGTCTGCTAAGATATTATAGTGGCATTATACTGTCATCATCCCCCACTACTCAAACTGTGAAGTCACACTTTTGGTTAAACAAGTGGTCCATAACTACTTAGGTATGACAACATAAATACTGTTCACTGCTCAGCCAATAATACTTTATGTATGTTTCCTTTATTATACAACTTTGTTTATTCTGGAGATATTGATTGACTTTTATTAGTCTTCTGTGTAGCTACTACAATTTTCCCCCCAAAATACCTGAATCCAGATCTCTGAAGTTCCTTGAATTTTTTTCCCCATTATATGGCATCCAGTAGAGGAACCCATACTTAAGAACTGACAGACAAGCTTAGGCACTAGGCTGAAAAACTATTTAAATAAAATTTATTGCAGCCAGCTGTGGTGGTGCATGCCTGTAATCCCAGCACTTGGGAGGCTGAGGCAGGAGGATCCCAAACAAATTCGAGGAAAGCCTGGGATACATAGTGAGTTTAAGATCAGCCTGAACTACATAGTGAGACCCTGTCTCAAAAAACAAACAGAGGGGCTGCGGATTTAGCTCAAGGGATACCATGCCTACCTGGCAAGCTTAAGGGCCAGAGTTTGATCCTCAGTACTGCGGGGGGGTGGGGGTGGGGAGAATCAATCAATAAAATAAACTTTGTTGTCAACTGCAGGTCTCTCATCTTAAACTTTTGCTGATGAAGAAATGAATAACCAAACTCCAAATTCTTTTTTTTTTGAGACAGGGTCTCGCTTTGTGGTTCAGGCTGGCCCTGAGCTCAGCCTCCAACTCACATCACAGCAATCCTCCTGCCTCTGCCTCCCGAGTGCTGGGATGACAGGCGTGAGCCACCACGCCCAGCACTGTGGTATGTAGTACTGGTTGCTGCTGGGGTGAGTCTCCACGCCAGTACTGTATGTGGTTACCTGGGATCAAACCTGGGTCCTTGCGCTTGCAAGACAGGCGCTGGAACCACTGAGCTAAATCCCTGGCCCCAAACTCCAAATTCTTAAGTCCAGTCACAACAAAGCATCTTAAAGCTTAATTATAAACAGGTATCATTAAACAAAATACTTGGGATATTCTTATAAAACTCTTAAGTTTCTGAATTGAATTTAAAGGGATTTTACACGTTTTCATGAAATGTCTTTGTCCTTTTATTTTGGTTAACTTTAATAGCATGTGCCAAATTTACTTTCAATCATGAAGTCTTACTTGCTTCTAACCTGAATACTGAATACACGTTAAGATATGTACCAAACAAATCAATAACAACAATTTTACAACTTAATTGCTATTTTAAAAAAGCAGGACATGAAAAAACTAAGGGCTTCCAACACTATTATCTGTGTGGTAAGCCTTCTAGTAACATAAACTGGGGCATGCTAAGTAGAAACAGCTGATAAAGTCGTACTGATTATTAACATTCCATCGCCTTTGGTCTCCGACAGCCGCACTGAGCTTGGCAAACCAAGGTTTTGTTAACTCTGGACTGGTAACTATGGGTTAATTTTTTCCCCTCTCTTTAAGACGAAAAGAATCTGCAGAGCAGCAGAGCAGGCTGGAGATCACGTTACCACGGGGGTGGGGGAGCAGGCAGCTGGAGGGGAGGGTAACAGGGCTCCCTGGGAAAGAAAACAAGTTGTCTAAACTTCCCCACAGTGTAAAACCCAGCAGGGGTTAGGAGGAAGGGGGCAGCCCAGTGTACCCAAGTTCTCCCTGCCCCTGAGAGGAGCTGTGAAAGGATAGGCCCTTCCTTACTAGGGTCCCCAGCAGCTGGGGCCAGTCCCACGGAAAGCAAAGTTCTTCGTCTTTGTTACCAAAGTGCAAAGCCCTGAAAATGACATGCTAAAGAGGCGTTCATCTTTGTTTCTTTAATGTTCAGAACTAATTTGTTTTGTTGTCAAGGCTTTAAAGCTGCCAGAGGACAGACGAATGGGAGAGTTCTTCCCTACACTTAACAAAGTGCGGCTGTCTTCAGAGCAGCAGTGGGCGCTCCCCTCCTCACAGCAGCAGATCTGGCCTTAGAAGGTGAACCACGAACTGCATCCTGAATGGGAAACGGGGCCACAGCCCACCTGGAGAGACTGCGTGTCAGGAGGCCCCGAAAAGGAAAGTACCAGGCAGAGCTCTGCTTCCCGAAACTATCCTGTCACCCCTTCTCACCAGCAGGGGCAGAGATCTATGTTTAGGATAGCTGCGCCAGAGTTATTCTCCACGTTATGCTCCTGTTCCCCAACTGGATGGTTCATTGAGAAAGTGACCCTTGAGATGCTGATATTGGATTAGCCCCAGGGGTGCCAGTGAGGGTACTCCCAGAAGAGATGAGCTCTAGGATTGGTGGACTCCCCAGGCACAGGGCCTCGCCAATTTCAGGTAGGCACCTCGGAACTGGTGAGGCCCTGAGCAGAACAAAAAGACACAGAGAGGAAGCTGGGCTGGCCCTTCCTCCACCTGCCCACCTGTCCTTGCCTTCAGACTCACCAGAATCCACGACGGTGCCCGGGGGGCTCCTTGGCCTTCAAACTACAACCCTTGCTTTCTGGGCCTCATGATCTTATGAGCCAGTACCCTCTAAGAGCCCTCTTCCTACACCAGAGACAGGGGACGTCAGGCTTAGAGGCAGATGATCGCTGCTGGTTCTGAGTCCCCGGAGAATTCTAATACACTGAGCAATAATACTTCAGGTTTGTGGCTATTTCTATAAAGAACACTGGTGCAATTCTAAAACAACACTAAAATTAATTCCTCAAAAGGTTTAGGATGACAGTAACTTACTAGCACTAGCACTGGTGGGGAACCTATGGTGTGTATGCATTTTCTTTTGAGACAAAAGATGTTAATGTATGAGCTGTTTTTCCTAAACTAAAACCTCAGTTATTTAGGTTTCATTGCAGTGTTGGTGCTTTATGATAAATAAGTGGGTTTTGAGTTACAGTTTGGATCCTGGTCTCTAAAAGGTTCGCTGTCACTGAGCTAGACTTTCTGTGATGAAAACTGAATGGAAATCCTACAGACTAGTTCTGGGAAGACTCCAGTGGCCTTCAACATCTGTTCTCCTTGCTTGCCCTTAGTTTTAGGTCTAGCTTGCCCTTGAATTTTGGATGGAAACATCATTCCAGAGAAAAGACTACAGTCCTCAGCCTGTCTTGAACCGAGCATTCCCATGTGAGTAAGCTCTCACCATGGCCTGTATGCAAAGTGCTCCCGTCTCCTTTGGCATGACCACCAAACAAGTGAAGAAGGACAGGCTCCCTCAGTTCACAAACTTGACTCTTCATGATTCTGGTCGCAAACCAAGTTGGACGAGAATGATTCAGTTCTCATCCAGTTCACTTTGCTCCCAGAGTCGTGGAAAGAACAATGAAGTTTGTGAACTTAGGTACCACTAAATGGAGGTTAAAATCACTACTTCAGTTCAGCAGTGGCTACAATGAAACAATACACGAAACCAAGTGCCAGAAAGAGAAGTGGGTGATGCAAACACTAAGACCCTGCTGGGAGGAGTGCAGTCACTTTGCAAACCAGTTTGGCAGTTTTGTAGAAAGTTAAACACAAAACTTACTGCAAGACCCAACAATTCTAGTCCTCAGAACCTGCCCAGGAGAAATGAAAACATATCAACCCAAAGACTTATACATCAATGTCTACAGCAGTGTTATGCACAATGGCCCCTAACTGGAAATAATCCAAACTCAACTGGTGAATGGATATATAAAATGTACACCTACCCAACGGAATGATATTCCATAATCACAAGGAGCATGCCCTGATGTGGGTCACAACAGACACAAGACAGAGGGAAAGCTGGTCACAGGTCACACAGCACAAGGAACATGCAGACAAGATGTGCCTTTGAATGCAAAGAACGGGCTGCTCAGGCTGGGGCAGGAGCAGGCCTGACGGTGGGGAACACCGGGATCCTCTGGGGTGCTGGGACTGCTCTGAAACTAGACTGTGGTGAGGGTGCACACTCCACCAATTCACAGTGAATCATATAATAAAATGATGCATTTTATGACATGTAAATTACAGTTCACTAAAGCTGCTAATAGAAAAGTGGAAAAAGCAATGTGTTCTGTGATTCTGAGCCTCTCTTCTAGTTGGATATCAAGGTGGACAGGACAAAAGATTAGAAATGCCCCCGTGCCTCCTGGGTTCCAGGCTGTGAAGATAAAAGCAGCAACCTACTGCTCACCTGGAACCCTAGCTCCTCAGGAGGCCAAGGCAGAAGGACTGCAAGTTCCAGGCCAGCCTGGGCAACTTAGCAAAACCCTGCCTCAGAATTAAAAAAATTAAAAATGGGCTGGAAGTGTAGCTCAGTGTACAACTTCTAGTATAAATCCCTAGGTTAATTCCACAACCACAAAAATAATTTCAATACATACACTGGTACAAATTCTCAATATTGAGTGTGATCATGATATGTATATAAAACATACCAAAAATGAATTCAAATAAAAATTAACAATAATTTCAATAATCAAGCTCTGCATGTTGCTGGTACTTATTTGGCCTACTCAGAGACTCTTCTAATGGGAGAGCCAACATCAAACTATCCACTTGAGTCTGACCTCTCTCCCAGTGCCTAGGACCATGGGATTCTGCTAAGGAGAAATAGATGACCAAGGCTGTGCAGTGGGGAGGCCAAGCTCAGGGTGACGCAAGCAACCAGGACCTGGAACCACAGACACAGGTCCCAGTCAGAGGCTACACTACATGTGGACACTCTCAGCAGCCCCTGCCGCCCCCAGCACTGCTGAGGCCTCCCATACCTAATCAGGGCCGCCAGCATCTTACAAGTGACCATGCAAACCCATCTGATCGGTCTCTCATGGACATCGTGAGCCTCCATGGATGGTCAAGGTCAAAATGTTTAGCGTATTTAAAATCTATTAAAGAAAATATTTAGGTAGTAAATACTATGTCTCCAAAGTGCTGAGGAGATATAATCAGTTAAATATTTGAGGTTAATTAACAACAACTATTTCATGAGTGGTAAGCTTATAATAAACAAAAGAATCACAAAAATCTATCAATAATTCTCAACACCATGCAGCCCTTTCCAAAATCCATTTTCTGAGGAAAGAGAAGAGAGGGACACTGCTCCCCATGAAGGCAGTGAGTAAAGCCTACAGAGGAGGAGGCACAGAACTCCGGGAGCAGAGGCCAGGCCTCCTCTGCAGTGGAACTGTACTGATGGCAAGAACTCATTGCGCCACCTGGCCTCCCAGCCACGCCTGGAGAAACAGCAATTACACCAGCAGAGTTAGAAACAGTTCTGCTCTAAAGAAAACCGGAGCTTTCTGGTCACTTCTTGGTCCACCTGACTCACGTGGCCCCATCACATCCCTGCATCATCATCACAGACTAGGGAAATGGTGCTTTCGTTCACGGGCCATTCTAGAGGCAGCAGTGATGGAGGAGATGAGAATCGAAGAGACATTTCCCAGCCTGTAGGGACATGAGGTGCTGAGAGATGACGGGCAGAAGGACAGAATCACACAGGTAAGAAAAACTCAATGTCCTGGGGTCCAGGGGAAGAGGCTCATTCATTCTGCTAAAAGCACCAGGAAGAGCTTCCAGGGGGAAAAGTTGGTGCTCTGGTCTGAATGTGCCCCCAAAGCTGGCACCAGAAAACTAATACTCAGGGTGACAGCCTTGGCGGTGTCGTGGTGAGGGGCCTCGGCCTCTGGAATGGGTCAAGACTGGTTCTGTGAAGGGCATGAGCCCGCCAGTTCGTCTCTTATGCCCACTCCCTTGCGCCTTTCCACCAGGTCTCCAGAGCTGCCACAAGTCAAAGCAAACCTCTGTCCTGGTGAACGGCCCCATCTATAGTCCAAGATGAACCGAGACAAACCAATCACAAACAGTGGAGGACTCTTCATTTTACTGTTCTCTGAG
>PVIR01017281.1:8566-35284 GCA_004026965.1 Petromus typicus
AATCCTCCTGCCTCTGCCTCCCGAGTGCTGGGATTACAGGCGTGAGCCACCACGCCCGGCACTGTGGTATGTGGTACTGGTTGCTGCTGGGTGTGGGTCTCCACACCCAGTATTGTTATGTGGTTACCGGGGAATTGAACCCGGGCCCTTGCGCTTGCAAGACAGGCGCTGGAACCACTGAGCTAACTCCCCGGCCCTAACTTCATTCTTAATAGTTTCTCTTTGGCTATGTTAAGAAAAATCAGTTGTTAAGAGGATCTTGAAACTAGCCTGGAGGGCAGAAGAGGAGGAGAGTGGACAGCAGCCTGCCCTGCACCGCTAGAGCTCCTTCCTTCAGACTCCTGACACCCCCTTACAGGCACTTACAGAAGACGGGAGGGGCAATTAAGTGGAAAATATGGGAAACTTACATAGAGGTTGACATGTTTTTGAATATTTTGAATCACCTATAATAAAGATCAACAATACAATATTATAATTTAGACTATAGACTTCATGGAGGCAAACAGTCTTAAGGTTAGACACCCACGTCCCGTCTCCGCTGTCCTCCGGCTCTGGACGAGTCTCTGAATCCGGCTCTCCCCAACCTCGCTTGCTGCGTGGTGGCTGCATCTCTGCTTCCGCCGTCTTACGCATAAACCTCTGCTGTGCACTCGACTGTGTTGTTCTTGGTGGATCTGACTTCCCCTCTCCACGCGGAGGATATTCGGCTTTGAATCGGCCTCACCCTGCCCTGTATTCCTTGCCAGGGTGAGACTATGAACTGAGAAACGGGGACTTGTGCCCGGGAAATCCCGACATTCCCACCCCCGGCTGTGACATTACGCTATCCTCTATTAATATGCTGCTCACTTCCCAGATTTCACTTTCTATCAGATGCCAGAATCACCTTTTAAAGTCACATCCTTTCCCTAGTAAAACATCCCAGTGTCTTACTGTAATGATCAGAGTTATAATGTACTTCATATTTTAGCCTAAAAGTGTTTTTATGATTGGCCTCACCTTAGCTCTTGATCCCCTGCACCATTATTCTTTTTTTTTTTAGGTTTTTTTGAGACAGGGTCTCGCTTTTGTGGTTCAGGCTGGCCCCGAGCTCAGCCTCCAACTCACATCACAATCCTCCTGCCTCTGCCTCCCGAGTGCTGGGATTACAGGCGTGAGCCACCACGCCCGGCACTGTGGTATGTGGTGCTGGTTGCTGCTGGGTTGAGTCTCTACACCCAGTATTGTTATGTGGCTACCGGGGAATCGAACCCAGGCCCTTGCGCTTGCAAGACAGGCGCCGGAACCACTGAGCTAACTCCCCGGCCCTCTTTTTTGTTTTTTTTGAGGCAGGGTCTCACTCTGTAGTTCAGACTGGCCTGGAACTAGCTCCGTAGCCCAGGCTGGTACTGGACTCTCAGCACTCCTCCTGCCTCTGTCTCCCGAGTGCTGGGTTACCGCCGTGAGCCACCCGCACCTGGCTTCCTCCATTATGCTTAACTGTCCTGTCGTCTGTCGAATGTATTGCTGTCCATTTTGTCTCAGGAAGCTGGTGTTTCTGCCTGGGATATCTTACCTAAGATCCTCATGTAGCTTAAGGAGGTGGCAGACTTGGCATTTCTTCCACTGGTGCCAACTCGAGTTGGGGACACTTTTAGGGAGGGCAGCCCTTTGCTCTCAGAAGATAAGTAACAGCATTGATCGGTCATACAGCATTATCTCTACAGTAGACTCTTAACTTAGGAGCTCAGTTTGTTTGCAAGAGCTGGTTGTAACTCAAGTTGGTCAGTTGAAGGCTAAGTCTCCTGAACATAAAGCCTTCTAAGTCTCTCTTGAACACAGTCAGACCTCAGTGTCCTTAGAAAGACGCTGGCCCAGGATTTCATTAATCCCATGCAGGAAACAGTGTTTTCATATTGCTTTGAGAACTCCTTAAGGGTTAAATCTGTATCTGAGACCATCAGTCAGCACAAGCAGCTGGCTTTTGGGCCATAACTCAAGACTTTGATTATAAATTAAAACTAAAATTTTTGTTGTAACCCAAGGTCTTCATATGTCAGGCCAGTTGTAACTGGAGGGTCTGTTGTATTATTTGCTTATTTTTCCTACTAACTCCATGCTGTCTTCTTTCTTTTATTTACATTTTTTCTGAAACTACAGGTTTGGAAATTGGTCATTTTCTTGGTTGTACACCTTTATAATAAAGCCACAAACACAGTCACTCACTTTCTGTGCTTTTGACTCATTATCAAGCTGTCTGGTTACACCGAACGAGAACACTGGACAGACGGGAAGCACAAGCTTTTGTCATGGTCAGTGGGAGAGGGCTGGACAGCGACAGAGCGCCCTCTCACGATACGAAGCCAAATGTGAGCAGAACTGAAGAAAAGGAAAGGAACTTACCCATACTCGATCGGGATATCGCTGAAAGAAAACAAAAGCCAAACCAGAGTGAGTCCTTACAAGCCCCCAGGTGAACTTGATTCCAGTGCACGCAGCGAGGCTGTGAGGAGGAGGGGAGAGACGATTCGTGTCTCTTTTCTGTTATGAGCTGCGAGACAGGGCGCTGAGCTCCTGGGTCGCCATTAATGGTCTGCATTGCTGGTGTAAACTCCAGACTTACACGCTTTTCAAGTTATACCTTGGGGTGGAATAGGGTCTTAAAATCTAAGTCATTCGTCTTAAACTCTTTGAGGAGAAGAATAAACATATTTTGGAGGGCCGCCGAGTTCTCAGTCCTTAAAATTTTTCTATCTCTTTTGTTTTTTCTTCTGTCACATTTGCTTCTCTTCTCTCCTCAAGTTGCTTGAGTTTCCCTTTGCTTGAAAAGTCCTTTGTTACACCCAACTATTACTAAATGACTGTTTTACCAAGGAGTGGGGGGATTGGGGATGTAGAATAGCAAGAGAGAAAAATCATGAAGTTCTCGATCATTCATTTAAAGATAAAGTCAGTTCAGGGAAGGAAGTCTGGCTACAGATATGGATATAGTAACCTCTATAGTTGGAAAAGTTGGACACAATATTTTTTAAAGTTTTAAAGTGGAGAGATAATCAAGTGAACTAGAAAAAGGAGTTTCCAAGAATAATACACTAACCCTTAATCTTGTTAGTAAATGAGAAGTTTTACCACTCACTTGAATGTCTTTGGGAGGCTGTTTTTTTTGTTTGTTTTTGAGACAGGGCCTCGCTTTGTAGCTCAGGCTGGCCCCAAACTAGCTATGTAGCCCAGGCCAGCCTCGAACTCAACATCTTCTTGCCTCTGCCTTCTGAGTGCTGGGATCACAGGTGTAAGCCACCATGCCCACCGCTGTGGCATGCGGCTACCAGGGACTGACTTTGTGCTTGCCAGGCAGTTGCTGGAGCCACTAAGCTAAATCCTAGGACCCGCTGGAGGCCGTGTTTTTAATACCTGACCATCAACATAATTCTAACCCCTACGTCTCATGTATTGTTAAGAACCTGAAACTAGACTTCCCACGGAAGGGCTCACAAAAGAAAGCGAAGTGGTTAAAGTGAACCCTTACTGTGGGCCAGGCATTGCAGGAAGTAACCCACTTGCTGCTGACCATCTTTGGAAATAGAGTTTTAAGCAGTAGCAGAACCTTCAGTGAAGACTGCTGGCAACTATACAGCCTACATTCAAGGAGAAAAACGGTGAGTACCGAACCCAGGATAAAGTTATCCATGACATCTATGGGATAATGGAGTAATTGTACAACACAGGAACTCACCAATACTTGATTGCGATGGTCCTAAAAGAAAAGAAAACAAGAGTGAGTTCTGTGTGTCTCAGATAACTTAGATTCCATAGGTATTACAAATGAAATACGGACAATATTAAAAAGAAACATGGTATCAAAAGGGTCTTCTCTGAAATGAATACATTATTCAGAAGAATAACAACAAGGAACATTTGAATAATATAGCTAACAAACTTGGGCTGCTATGTTATCTGTAACTAATGTTCTAAACTCAACCAGTGGAATAAATATGTTCTTTTCAAGTTTACTTTACTAGGCTCTAGAGTCTCAATCTATTTAAAAGAATCTGTGTTGTGCAAATAACATATTTGTATCATCATGCAACAAAAATGAAATAAATACAGCAAAGATGAAATATTAAACTAAAATAACTCCCTGCAAACAGAAGAATCCATTTGTATTAAAACTTTCTTGTGAAAGAGAAACTTTATAGCCATTAAGAAGAGTATAAGACAGTATCTTTGTGATATGCAAATAAGAAAAGCCAAAAGAGCAAAAACTCTGTAAGACTGACACATTTTATTACAGCAAATTACCTGTTGGGATAGGTAAATTGAGGGCCTTTTAAAAGAGACACCAGATGGTTAAAACAAAAAAACAGCAGCAAAGCTTCCATAACAGGGTGGGCGGTTGTGGAGAGAGCCGGGGGATGGGAAAGGTGAGACTCACGGAGCGTCAGCTACGGTACAAGCTCTCAGTGCGGAGTGTGGTCATCATGTACAGCTCAAATGTACCAGTACTGTCATGTTTCTTCTTTTCCTTCTTTACTTTACCCTCCCCCCTCCCGATCCTTCCCCTTTCGCACATTTTCTTCCTATTTCACATTACCTATCATACATTTTGGCATTCATCGACACCTTCAGTTTTTCATAAGAGAAAGAAGATACGGTATTTACACACCCATGTCCTATTTACCTCACTTAGGAGTATGTCCTTAAGGTACATCCATTTGAGTATAAGTGACTCACATTTATCAAATTTATGGCAGAGTAGTACTCCATTTTGTAAAAAACTGCATCTTCTTTATTCAGTCTCCTGTGAATGGGCATTTGGGCTGTTTCTAAGATTTAGTTATTACAAATTAAGGTGCTATAAACATGGGTGCACATATGTCACTGTGATATGAATCTTTTAATTCTTTTGTGTATATGCCTGGGGGAGTATATTTCCTGGCACCTCCAACTGTAGTTTTTTGAGGAATCTCCAAACTGATCTCCATACTAGTTGTACCAGTCTGCATTCCCACCAACAGTGGAGAAGGGTTCCTTTCTCCCCACAGCCACACCAGTGTTTGTAATTGCTTTCTAGCCTTCTTCTCTTTGTTCGTTTGTTTGTTTGTTTCTTTCCTTTCACAAGGTCTCACTTTGTAGTTCAGGCTGGCCCTGAGCTCAGCCTCCAACTCACATCACAGCAATCCTCCTGCCTCTGCCTCCCGAGTGCTGGGATGACAGGCGTGAGCCACTACGCCCAGCACTGTGGTTTGTGGTTCTGATTGCTGATGCCGGGCATTGTTGTATGTGGTTACCGGGGATCGAACCCAGGTCCTTGCACTTGCAAGGCAGGCATCAGAACCACTGAGCTAAATCCCTGGCCCTTTTGTATTTTATTTTAAAACTGTTTTAAAAGAAAGATGAAATAAATAGGGAAATAGGGTTTGCAAACTAGATGATAGCATAATTGATAAAAAGCCACAAAGGTCTTACCTAGGGAGGTGTCTGATGGTGCCGAATGACCTACACAGAGAAAGATGAGGCGCGTCATCAGAGTCTGGGCACTGACCGCGTCAGCTTCGGCGCTTGGCGTGTGCTCTGCGGAGCTGCCGCTCCAGGGGGTGAGTACTCAAGGCCACTCCCACCCGCTGTCGCTCATCCTTCATTAAAAAGAGTCTAATTTTTGGTAGAGAAATGCTATTCCTAAAAAGCACGAGGCTGGGCCTAGAGCTCCGTGGTGCTGGCGCCTGCCTCGCAAGTGCGAGTTCCCCAGTTCAATTCCTCACACCAAAAACAGAAGAAAAAACCTCAGAGAGCACAAAAGCCAAAAGCACGTGGTTACCCCCTTCCGCCATCATCCTGCTTCCTCATCCCCCCTCCCTGAGCCTCCTCTCCGTTCTTCTCTTCTCGTTTCTTCTTGTGGTCGACATGCAGTCCGCCTCAGGAGGGTGTGCCACCCGCCCACGTGTTCGGGAAGGGCTCACGTCCCTCAGCCCTGCGTCCGGGAGACGCTGCTCGTGGGTCAGACCTGAGGAGGGAGGTACTTACTGTATTCTCCTCTGGAGTCATCTGGAAGCACACAGAGGGGAGCAGAGAAAGAAATGAGTTTCCATTTCTATTTTAGTTCTGGTATTATCGTCTGCGGACGATGACCTAGTCAACATTCTCAACTATCAGACCAGCGAGACAAGGCTGGCGAAATCTCCCCAAGGGCTTAACTTGTGAATTAAATGAAGTAAAAAAGCAGGCAAAAGTTAAATGAGGAAAATATGTAATGAGAAATAAACTATGCATGGGAACGTTAAAACATAGGAATATCTTAATTATAAAATAGAGAGCAAATAAAAGAATGATAAGATAATTGACTCAACTGATTGATAATTCAAGTTCTATGGAAAATGGAAAAATTTAACAAATACATATACTTTTGTAGTTGAATGTATATTCTGTGATTTAAAATGGGTTTCTTAGTGATGTGATATGAGCAGAATTTCTGAAAGATCTGGAGAAGGACAAAACAAATAACACAAAAAATGAATGTCTGTTATTGTTTTCATGGAAGACTGAAAATAATAGTATATTGACACCGTAGTTGATCTAAATTATGTGGCCTTGAAGTTTCGTTTGATATTTTATTAAATTATAGTTAGAGATATACCTAGAAATATACATATATACATACATATATATATATATATATAATTTTTTTTTTTTTGAGACAGGGTCTTGCTTTGTGGTTCAGGCTGGCCCTGAGCTCAGCCTCCAACTCACATCACAGCAATCCTCCTGCCTCTGCCTCCCGAGTGCTGGGATTACAGGCGTGAGCCACCACGCCCGGCACTGTGGTATGTGGTACTGGTTGCTGCTGGGGTGAGTCTCCATGCCCAGTACTGCATGTGCTTACTGGGGAATCGAACCTGGGTCTTAACGCTTGTACTGGTACTGGAACCACTGAGCTAAATCCCTGGCTCCACTTTTTTTTTCTTAACTTCACTTTTAAAAATGAGCGGTCTTCTACACTTTGTTGGCTTTGTTGTGGGAATTAATTGTAAAACTTATAAGAATTCTGTTTCATGCTGTTACTTTTTTTCTCATATCTTTATGAGGATTTTAAAACTAGAAAATACTAAGATGCTGAACACTTTTACACACTGCTTTAAATTTGCTACAAACTTTCATGTGATGTAGTTTCATTTGTTATACAATTAATATTAAGAATAAACAGTTAAACTTCAACATGTCTGAATTATCATATGACTTTAATATTTGTGCTATTTTAAAATTAAACTAAGCATTCATTTTAAATTTCATTTACTTGAGCTAACATAATGGCTTTAGCTACTATTTTTCTGTCCAAATAATTTCACAGACCAGTTTGATCAGCAAATTTATGTTTCTTTCTCCAGAAATGGTGAAGGGGGAAGTAGGACGGCACCGCACGTGTCGGGGCGCCCAGGGGGACCGGGAGCCAGGGACGGAGATAGTCGGTGGCGTCACTGATTTTAAATTTTCCTGCTTCCGGCAAAACAGTGTTTACTCCCTGAAGTTGTTCCCTAAGAGTGCAGAGACCCATGACCAAGAGTTAGTGATTAAGACGTGACTAAGTTGTATAAAAATGAAATTCAGAGTCAGACAATTCTAAGTTCATCATCCAAATTTCATTTGCAAGCCCTGCGGGCTGGGGCAGATCTTTAACATTTCTCATGCATCGGTTTCCATTGAATAAATGAGTGATTACAATATGTAGGAAGTTAGTTACGTAAAAGGTGTTCATTAAGGGTCTTTCTGACCGTGACTGCGCTGAGCAGAGAAGGCCAGAGCAGAGAAGGGAGGAGAAACAAGAAAGCTGCTTGGGAAACAGTGGGGAGAGTCCAGGCCAGAGATGTTGGTGTTCAGGCTGGGATTGTTCTAGTGGTCAAAGATGAAAGTCTGGAGATATCAGAAAGGGGATTTGGATGAGGACAACGAGGGAAAGGTTAAAGATGACCACGAGGCCGTTGGCCTAGGCAACTAGGTGAATATAAATGCCAGGGCTTTGGTGTAGCAGGGGATCAGGATGTGGCGTTTGGACTTCAGCGGGAGATGGCTCACATATATCTGCCAAAACACTGCGCTACGGTCCTATAAGTTGTCCACTGCGCAGAGGACTGTGGGGACCGATGTGGGGCTGCGTGATCCTGGGGCATGACGCACCTTCGCTTTTGTTCTCCTCTGTAGGCGAGTGGGGGTGTTAGACCACCACGGAGGATCCGTGAGCAGTCTCTCCATATGTGGCTCACAGGCTTGGTTATATGCGCAAGATTAAATAAAAATTACCTACTGGAGTAACTAGCACGTAATATTTGTCTTCTCTTCTTACTCAGTGTAAGGTTATTTTCTTGCCCATGAACCCTTAATTTCCTCACACTGACGTAGCTTCTTCCCTGGCCAAATGTGTGTCGCTGAGGAGGTTTGGTTTCTGAGAAGCAGGAGATGCACATGGCATCCTCAGCAATCACCACGTCTGTTTGCGCCCTTGGAATTTTATTACACGATTAAGACCACAGTATGATGAATTTCAGGGATTTGTTCCCATATATCGCAATACCCCCTTAGGGAGGACACAGTTAGTGGTTAGAGGCTACATTCTACGGTTTCGCAGTCCAGTTCCCACGGGCTTCCTGGTTACCACAGGAGTCCCCTCGTCCACCGACAGTCGCACCGTCCGTACTTCTGGAGGGGATGAGGGTGGAAGCCTCTGTTGCATATTTTGCTGTTAATTGAGTAGGAGAGGAAATGCGTGGTACTCGATGAAAAGGAAACTTCAGAAAAAGTGAATATTTCTGAACATTTATCAAAATATTCTGTAATTTTGTCTTGTTAGTTGTTATAATTTGAATCTTAAATGTCCCTCCAAAGCTAACATGTTGAAGGTGTGGTCCCCAACAGTCAGCCATGTTCGGAGCAGGTCTCTGGGGCGTAATGCTGAAGGACCTCACCTCATGCGTGGGTCAATTCATTTATTAATTTATAGCTTAAGGGATTCAGGGAAGGGACTTTATGATAACAGCGAGCCCTTTCTGCTTCCTGGCTGCCACGCGGTGACTGTTTTCCTCTGTCGTGAACTCTCCTCCTGACGTGCTACCTCTCCCCAGGACTAAAAGCAAGCAGCCCACACCTGCAAGCCAAAGCCAGAGACTATGAACAAAATAGATACTTCTTCATCCTTTCAAGACTGTACTTCTCAGCTATTCTGTCACAGTGATAGGTGTCTAACACTGTAGATTTTTAGCATTTCATGTTATGGCAGGAAGTATTAATTTTTATCCTTTGACCCTGCCATAATCTCTAAATATATTTACCTTGATCATCATATGAAATCTAGAGAATTGAAGAAAAATAAGATTCTTAATTTTTAAGTAGGCTTATGTATTAATTTCTTAGCAATCTATTATGTGATTTATTTACCACTTTCTGTTGAATATGCACGGTGGTATCCTAAAAGATGAAAAAATAATGAGATTCAACCTTGAAAATTATGTTCACATTTCTTTCTTATTAGATAAAAATCTATTTACCTTTTCCTCTTTTATATCTCTTAGAAGACACACCTTTAAGGAAAGGAATAAAACATTAATTTTCTTAATAACTCATGAAGAAATATGTTTATCATTAGTCTACATTCTGCTGCTAAGATTTTCTCCTTTGCCAAATATTTCTATCTTTAGGGGATTCCCTTTTAGAAAAGAAAGAGGATTTCATAGCTCTTCACTTCTCATTTTTTTTCTGGTACCAGGGATTGAACTTGCACACAAGTATTTATAGCACCTTTGTTCTTCTGTGTGTGTGCGTTTGTGGTACCGGGGATTGAACTCAGGCCTTTGTGCTTGCCAGACAGGTGTGGTAGCACTTGAGCTAAATCCCTGGCCCCTCTTGGCTTCTCAGTTTTGTTGTTCATTACGAATGAATCATAGGAGATAAGAAGAGGAATGGACCGTGAGCCTAACTATCAGCTTTGGACCTTTCTTCCTTTCTCCACTTTTAGGGAATGATCTGCTTGTGCTGTGGTGTGTGTGTACATGTGTGTGTGTGTGTGTGTGTGTGTGTGCGCGTGCATGCGTGTGTGTGCGTGTGTGCGCGCGCATGCGCACGTGCAATTTTCCCCATAATGTACAACTTCATCAACTGTGCAGTTCTAGTTTGGTTGGAGACCTAGTACAGACAACTTTAGTGAGTTCAAACAAAAATGAGAAATATTTGTCTTTTCTGAGAAAAAGGTGTAGTTCTTTGCATATGCATGTGCAGAGAGAGGTTGATAACCGGTTGATTTTATATCAGCAAAAGACTGCTATTTTAACAAATTATGCTAAAAAGGAGACGAGCCATTTTTTTTTTTTTTTTTTAGGTTTTTTTGAGACAGGGTCTCGCTTTGTGGTTCAGGCTGGCCCTGAGCTCAGCCTCAACTCACATCACAGCAATCCTCCTGCCTCTGCCTCCCGAGTGCTGGGATTACAGGCGTGAGCCACCATGCCCAGCGCTGTGGTATGTGGTACTGGTTGCTGCTGGGTGTGGGTCTCCACACCCAGTATTGTTATGTGGTTACCGGGGAATCGAACCCGGGTCCTTGCGCTTGCAAGACAGGCGCCGGAACCACTGAGCTAACTCCCCAGCCCGAGCCAATTTTTTTTCTAAATAACTCATCCTTCCACTGATTTTCTGATAGTTCCCAGTCTATGTACCTGTGCCGTCTTCATAGTCCAGAAGCCTAGCACCTGGGGATGAAGGAAAGACAGTGTCACGATTGCTCTTCCGTTATGAGTGGGTGTCGGGGTCTAGCTATGAAGCATCTCCCAAAACCTCATGCACCGTGCTGAGAACTTCATCCCAGTGCAACAGTGTGCATAGGTGGGGCTGACAAAAGTGATGGGATTATGGGGCTCTAACTTTAAGTGGAGCAATCCACTGAGGAGATAATAACCTGATAGCATTCATGGGAAACGATGCAAACAGGACGCCAGGCTTTGTGGAAAGAATAGATCATGGGGGTGTAACCTCAGGGTCTGTATCTGGTCCCCGGCTCCTTCCTCTCTGGGTCTTTCCCTTTCTGCTTCTTGGCTCCCACGGGGTGAGCAGCTTTCCTCAGCTACAAGCCTAACACCAGTGCAACCTTCTGACCATGGACTACAGTCCCTGATACCATAAGCCCAATTCTTTCCCGAGTCATTTTTCTCAGGTATTCTGTCACATTGATGAAAACGTAACACAATAGGGCATCATCTAAAACTCTGAGAATTAATGTAAATATGAGCTTCCAGTGTTGAATAATAATATGAACTAATATACTTTGCAGGAACTATGGATTGTACATAAGCAGCAGAGGTAGTTGATCATAAGTGATTTCATCACCCACTAGTTTTGAAATATTACCTGTAATAATTAGAACAGCTTCCAGATTGTTTTTACTCCAGTGCCTAGTGTCTGTTTTTCCCCTTATTAGGCCCAGAGGTATATTTGTTAGCAACTCCAGCATCTTTCCAGACCTTACCATGGAGAATCTGCATTAGCTCTTCACGTGTTGGAGTTGGTACTGTTCCTCTCAGTCTTAGTCACCTTACTCGCGCTGATGTCCATCACTCAGGGCCACGTCAGTGCCTCTATCCTACTCCTTTACTGCCCTCTTTACTACTGGACTTAGACCTTCTTCTGAACCATCTGCTGCAATGACCAGAGTCTGCTCTCTCCTAAGTTCTGCGTCTCTGTTGCTGCTCTCTGAAAGGAGCCTCGGATCCTTAAGTCTGCTACTACTAACTCACTCCGCCCGACAACACCGGTTTTCATGGCTCCAAGAAATATCTGATAACCTTCTCTTGGTAATTTAGAAGTTCACTTCATGGAATGACATATTCGGCCAGCTGCTGGAAACATAACAGTGCATGAATTTTGGTTTTGTCTTATAAAAAATTCAGGGATCCTTACTGTATTCCTTTTCAATGAGATAAGTACTTACTTTGTTCCGAACTGTATCTGGAAAGACGCATTTCTGTGGGAGAGTTAGGCAAAAGGGCTCTGTTAGTTACTTGGGAGAAGTGTCCTTCCCCTGACCCAACTCTCCTCATTCAGCTTGGCTTCTTTGCTCCCAGGTGGCCCTCCGGTGCGGTGCAGCGTGATTTCCACCTCTTCAGCATCTGCGGGTAACCCCGTTACACCTGCCCATTCACACCACTCTCTCTGCCGCCCACAGACTTAGCAAGGGAAATAGGGTGCAGATATGGAGGAGTAGAAGGAAGGGGAGAGACCCGGGAAAGATCTACGGGATCCTGTGACACAGACAGGAGTCTGCTCTTAAAGACCCGTCTCCCCTACCCCGGTACACGCTGGGTACTCTGTGTTTGTTTTATCTTTGTGTTGTTACTAAAACTCTCCAATTCTTTCCATACAATATTAGATACTGATGTCTGCTAGCAAGCATATGATCTCCTCAATTCTAAATTTTAAACTTAATTTCTTTTGGAGTTTAGGTCATTTTGTTTTAAGTTCTTTGTATGATTTTTTTTTTTTTGATGACAGTATTGACAACACCAACTGGAAATTTAACATGCTAGGAGAGTTGCCGAGTCAAAGGTGTTTTGGCTCATGTATTTGAAACACAGTTCCAGAACACTGGCAAAGTCTGGTTATCTGGTAAACAGAAGCAAACTCGAGACTGTATCTGGGAGCCCTCGCTTTGGTGGTTCTCACAAGCATCTCCATCTCAACTCAATACTTACCATTTTTCTTGCGTTGTGTCCATCTTGTTAATAAAATGGCGAGGATGGCAAGTCCCAGGAGAGTCAAGACGACAGCCAGAGTTAGTTCTGAAACAAAAATTCACCTGCAGACGGCTGGCCAGGGCCACGTCACTGTCAGAGACAATGTCTGGCTAATGACTTTTCTTTTCCTTTTTCAGCTTCCTCAACTCCTTCATCTTTCACCGATGTGCCATGCCCACCGCCCGTCCCTGCCCACTTTAGCGTTTGGCTGTGTTCTAGGGCTCTGCGTGCTGTGTGCCCTTGGTTGTGGGAAATCTGACAAATTTCCTCTCTAATGGCGCGCCCTACTCTCAGCTGAGAGAAGACCAGAAGAAGTTAGTGGCGTGCAAAGCAGCCCTCTGGGGCTGAGGAAACATTTAGAGCTTCCGCTTTTATGTAATTTTATCTCATATCTATAAAATACTTAATTTAAAAAAGCACCTGTTGGTTTAATTCTACCTTAATAGTATTTGTGCATATTTATACATATAAGGGAGGCGTGCTCAAAAATCAGTGCGGTGAGGCATCAAAAAGCTTCAGACTCTCCATAGGAGAAGACGGAAATTTTCCGTCACTGAGTAAGATCTTCAAGTCGTCAGGAGACCCACAAGTCTCTCGCAATGAGACAGGTATCTGTCTGTTCCTGGAGCTGACAAGATGAAGCTGCCGGAACGACTTGATCTGCGCTTATGGCCGTCAAATTGCACTTAATTTATGTAGAGTCTGGAGTTTATAGGAAGGAAAACTCTTAAATAGAAAAATTCACCTGCCAAATCGATACCCAGAGATTTGCTCCTAAAGTGGATCTAAAATAATAAATAGAAACACTGGCATTTATTATGATATAATTTTTTGATTAATTTTTCCCCTCAGGGGAAGAAGCGAGAACTAGATGGTGAACTCGTATTAAGCCTCCAGAGTACTCGCTTTGAAATATGTTACAAGTGTTCTGGCCATAGGAAAATTAGAAGATGATTTACCCTTCTTATTAAGAAGATAAGAATAAGTGATTATTTTCCAGAGTTAAGACACATCACGTGGAGAAAACAGGACAGGAAGGAGAATCAAAGACTGAGGAATTTTCCAAGAACATACTACGGAGACTATCTTGTTTGCTCATGCCGAACTCCAGAAACTAAAGAAGAAAACCATTACTATTACTCTAGAGTTGAGTAGATTGTTTCCCTTTCCGTTCCAGAGTAGTCCACAAAAATGAAACAATGGGTAGCGAATTTGAAAAAAAAGGTGAGGGAGGTAAAGAGTTGTGTTGATGCCTGGAAGAGAAGGCTCCTGAGCCCGAAGGGTCAGGAGAGTCTGGCGCAGGACGCTGACCCTTACCCCAGATTTCCATCTTCCCGGAATTGTCCTCAGCAGGTTCCACGTCATCTGGATTCCTTTGTCAGAAGGAGGCCAACATAAAGCAATTCGAGCTCACGGTTTCTGAGCAGTGTGAACTTGGGTGTCGGGGAGGCCCTGTCGACAAAGACACGGGGTCTCTGAGGAGCTGTGTAGCTCGGGCCGACCAGACCTAAGCAGACCAAGGGAACGTGCCCCGCGAGTGTTCTGGAATCCGTGTCGTGACAAAGGCTTAGAACTTCCGAGTCAGGAGGAAAGAAGAGGCGGATCAGGAGGCTGGGGGTTTAGGGGTCATTTGGTGGACGGGGGACATTGAAAGGGAACTCATTCTATTTGGCTTCAGAATAATTTGTAATTCTCTGGAGATTTTGAGGCCAGAGATTATGTCTCACTCGTTGCTGGGAACCTTCCACAAAATGGGCATTTTATAAATGTTTGGTGATGAAAACTAAGAAGGATTCCTATATTTTATAAATAAATCCTTGACACAAAGGGAAGTTAACCGAGGAAGCTGAGCTGTTGGCGCTGGATGGCATGAAATCAGGGTCTGCACTGCTGCGGAGTGAGCCAGCGGTGGGATTTCACAGGCCCGTGTGGAGAGCAAGCAGGGGCTGAACAACCGTAACTAAGTGGGTGTTAACCACAAAACTCCGGAGTAGGGAATTCGTAAACACAGACACGTTTGGTCCTCAGGGACGTTCATGTGAAATCTTCCAAGGTGGAGAGAGATACCTGAAGAATCCAGCCAATCAACGGGAAGGTTTCTAACTCTACAGCCTGTCCCCAAGCGCAGCACCACAGGAGAAAAGGAAATGAAAATTCTGAAATTTTACTTTTAAGAAAACTGCTGGTTTAAGACACAAAGTTACCCAAGGTCACAACGGCTTTTCACCCCAGGGCCCGTTTTCCTTTCAGGTCTCTTCAAAGTTCTCAGGAATCTTAGAGGGCTGGGGATTTAGCTCAGTGGTTCCGGCGCCTGTCTTGCAAGCGCAAGGACTCGGGTTCGATCCCCGGTAACCACATAACAGTACTGGGCATGGAGACTCACCCCAGCAGCAACCAGTACCACATACCACAGTGCCGGGCGTGGTGGCTCATGCCTGTCATCCCAGCACTCGGGAGGCAGAGGCAGGAGGATTGCTGTGATGTGAGTTGGAGGCTGAGCTCAGGGCCAGCCTGAACCACAAAGCGAGACCCTGTCTCAAAAAAAATCTAAAAAAAAAAAAAAAAGAATCTTAGAGATACTGTAAGCTGTAAATAAGGCCTGGGCTTTTTTTTCTCCCCTTAAAGACTAAATCCACAAATTTCATAGACTTCCATCCTCAGGGAAGCACCACTATTAACCGGGTGCCACATCTTTAAACTTCAAATATGGGCTAATGATTTGCATTTTAACCTAGTTCCCTAATGACAGACACTAGGATACGAATCCCGGCTCCTTTGCCTCGAGGACTCCAAGACCCCATGATTATCTCTTCCCTCGACCACGGCCTTCCTCACCCTTGAGTGCCCACACTCGTTTCGGAATGTGTAGAGTATTTCTTTATTCTGCTGAGTAGGTCTGTCTGTGCTTCGCACTGATGTGCCTTGGAACTCCCTTTCTGTGATGAGATGTAGGGCAGGGGGCGAGGTGGGCCCTCCAGGGCCTCTTAAGGGCATCTGCCTCAGACCCTGTCCAGGGACAATTCAAATTCAGCCTGTTTTTAAGGTCTGGGTTGATGGAGAATCATTTAAAGTTTTATAAATATGAATTTAAATTAGTAGCGTTCCACTCTGTATTTCAACTGTGTTAAAACTAATCTAAGCATATATTCTTTCTTTTTTTTGAGACAAGGTCTCGCTTTTGTAGTTCATGCTGGCCCTGAGCTCAGTTTTGAACTCACAGCAATCCTCCTGCCTCTGCCTCCGAGTGCTGGGATGACAGGTGTGAGCCAGAGCACCCGGCACTGTGGTCTGTGGTTCTGATTGCTGGTGGGCGTGAGTCTCCACGCCTGGCATTGTTGTAGTGGTTACCTGAGATCGAACCCGGGCCCTTGCACTTGCAAGGCAGGCACTGGTATCACTGCGTTAAATCCCCAGCCCCATAGATTCATTCTTAAGTATAACTTTACACAATCACTAAAACTATTCTAAATCCAATAGTAAATTATAATGACCAGTGATGTAATTTTGACCAGGTCAATAGTGTACCATGGTTGAATCGTTAGTATTTAGTTGCAAAACATCTCATGAGATACTGTTACAGGAAATCGAGAAAGAAAACAAAGAGACTAAGAAATATTTATTTCTAGAAGGACTGAATTCCCCGAAAGCAGGGGTTAGAAATTTGGCCCCACGATAAACTCTGCCTCCTCTTTTACAGAGCTTTCACAATCTATTACCTCATTCTCCCTCACTCTGGTAGTTTAAACAAGCATTTTAGAGTCTGCAAAAGTTACAAGGGAAATAAATCCACGTAGACGGAATGTTTCTTCTCCCAAGTCCAGGGCCTTATCGTACAAGGAACACGCAGTAAACACAAATTGCAGCCTCAAACAGACCCTGCTGCCCCTTTTACTTTACTTACATAAGCTCATGTTGGCAGGTCGAGCAGACCTCTGGTCTTCTGCTTCTCCCTCTGCTGTGTCTCCCCTCATTTCTATTCCTGTCACAGTACCGCTGGGTCTGAGCTCTCCAACGCTGGAATAAGCAGCTCAGCTCGCCCTTTTGAGAGTAAGTTTTCAGGTTCCCAGGCGACTGCTGCAGAAAAGGGTCTTCAGGACGAGCCAGCGAGAGGCCGGAAGAGGCCGAGATTTCAAGGCGCCTGGGGCGCGTGCGCGTGGTGCCCAGCGGCTGGGGGGGGGGCGGGTCTTCACGTGCTTTGGGGGTGGAAACGGGGACACTGACCAGCTGTGGTCTGCAGGCCTGTCTTTTGAGTAGCGAAGGATGCTCACCCGTGGTAAGATAGCAGTCTGTTCATACAGGAAATCCCGACATACAAGAAAAAGAGTGGTTTATTAGGAGCGGCTTAATCTGTAGGTGAGAGAGACCCTGCCAGGCTTAGGTTTTGGGAGGGGGGACCCCCCTCCCGGCAGGAAACAAAACTGGACTTCTGTCCTGCAGCTATAATTTTCATTAAAAAAATATTATTTTCTTCATCTCCTTTCTGCCTAGATTTTTTGGGGTTTGGTTTGTTTTTTTGAGGCAAGGTCTCACTATGTAGCCCAGGCTGGCCTCAAACTCAATGCCCTCTTCCTGCCTTAGCCTCCCAAGTGCTGAGGTTATAGGCATGCACCACCACACCCCGCATTTCGGCCTAGTTTTTACTTCTTCGATCCTACCTCAGCATCTCAGCTTGATTTCTGAATTACTCCTCTGATTATGGACTAAATGTAGCCTGGGTAGGAAATTGCGAGGGAGGAACCATGACAATTCTGTCATATCGTGACAGAGGAGAAGCAACCTCCAACCTCCTCAGCGTCAGATGTGCCGAATTTGCGTCCTTCCCAGGCGGAAGAATGAATTTCAAGGGACAAAGCGGCTAAAAAGGTTTATTAAGAGAATACTCCTGAGAGACAGGAGGGACCTGAAAGAGGTCGCCGCAGAGGCTTTTTCTCCACGAGTGTTTTATACAGAGAGTCACCACATGACAGCAACATGGGCCAGACTGATACAGGAAAAATGTATTCCTGCCCCGACTGCGCCGAGTCCTGGGACTCACATCACTGAGGAATGAAGTCACAGGCAAAGGAAGAAGTTCGGGGGTTTTATTGCCAATAAAGAGAACAGCTCCGGGTTTTCAGCAGGGGTCTCAAGGGAGTGACCACGTGGCTTCTCACGGGGGGGCCACTTGGAGGTAAACGGGGCCAGGAGTTGCTTAAATGTTTAGTCACCGATCATAAGCAGTTCTGTGAAGTTAAAAAACAATCATTTGAAATTCAGGTTCTCTAGGAAACTGAGATTTTAGGAAAAGAATAATGATTTTGCGTTATGGTTTCCTCAGAGCTCAGGAATTCAGTAGGAGGTTGCTGCACCTGAACTACCCCCTTTTGCGTCTGCCTGATTCATCCCAAACAAGGCCCATCCGTTTGTATAATTTGGCTGAGGCTCTTGTCACTCTTTTCAGTACTGAAGTGATCAGAGAGCAGCTTCCATTTCTTCTCTTTCCTTCTCATTTGCCTGGGCTGACCGTGGGGGCACGTCCCGGGCCTGGTCAGGAGTGGGCCCCTCTCTATCCGGACTGCCCGAGGAGCAGGCTTTTCTGGAGTTGGGCTTGGGGTTGACGAGCGAGCTGCCCGTGCCCGTCCTTGGCCCGCCGCGCTCTGGACACGGGGCCAGGCGGCCACCAGGAGCTCGCGTGGGTGTGCGCGGCGCTGCGGGCCTCCGGCCTCCCCAGCGCGAGAAGTGGCCAGGAGCCTCGAGGCAGTCTTTGCCAAGGAATGTCTTCACTTCAGCGTGGATTATGAAGGGTAGCTCTGCAGGATGTATTCGTCCGGATTGGAAGCTGCTTTCTTTGATGTCTTGAAACACTTCTACCATCTGCTGGCCTTTGAAGTGCGTGTTGAGAAGCTGGCTCTAATTCAGAATGAGTTTACCTTTTCAGACGATTTAAAAATTTTTTCTCTGACAGCTTTTAGGACTCTGTCCTTGTGTTGTGCTCCTGGTGCTCTGACCGTAGTGCGTGGCGGTGATTTTCTTCCTCTGTTGTAATTATTTGGAGTCCAGGACACCTTGTTTCCCTGTATCTTGAGTTGTTGCTCCCTATTTGGAAAGTTTTCTGTAAACAGATTATTATTCTACTCGTGCTGCCGTCAAATTTTTCTCTAACCGCAGCTCGCTCTAAATACCTGAAACGCGCGGTGTGAGAACAGACGCGCTGCAAATCTGTTTAGCTGCGAAGTGCGCTGTCGCCGGGCGTGGGGAGTCCCGGGAAGAAGCGGCGCGAGGAGAGCGGCGGGCGGAGGCGGCGGAGCCGAGCCGAGCCCGCTCTCCCCGCTCTGGGCCCCGCGCTCCCCGCTCTGGGCGTCCCGGTGTCCCCGCCGCCCCTGCGCCCCGCGCGGTCCCGGTGGTCCCGACGCTCCCGCAGCCCCGCCGAGCCCGCTCTTTCCCGCCGCAGTCCCGAATTTGGCCACTAGGTGGCAAACTTGCCCACGAACGGCCTGGGTTTTTCGAAGCCAGAGACTCGAACGGGGATTGGCCCAGTGATGCTCCCAGAAGTCCCGCATCTTAACTTCCCAGTCTTCTCCCAAACTGTGTTTTCACATTTTTCCTGTAAAAGTTAGTCCAGAGGCTGCAGAAGGAGGGAGTAGAAAAATGGCCCTGCCACCGAATCCGCGACGATCTCTTAGGGAAGTTTCCCTGTCTACCACTCTGGACCTGCAGCGGAGGAAAGGACAGGAGCCGGAGCAGCTGCCTCGTGAGCTTAAGGAAACACGAGGGAAAAAAGAAGACAAATCCTGCTTTCAAAGTCACCCGCAGTTTTTTAAAATTTAATTTAATTTTTCTTTTCTTTTTTTTTTTTTTGAGATAGGGTCTCGCTTTGTAGTTCAGGCTGGCCCTGAACTCAGCCTCCAACTCACAACACAGCAATTCTCCTGCCTCTGCCTCCCGAGTGCTGGGATTACAGGCCTGAGCGACCACGCCCGGCACTGTGGCATGTGGTGATGGTTGCTGCTGGGGTGAGTCTCCACGCCCAGTATGGTATGTGGTTACTGGGGGATCGAACCCGGGTCCTTGAGCTTGCAAGACAGGCTCTGGAACCACTGAGCTAACTCCCCAGCCCTCGCCCACAGTTTTAAGAGTTGATAACATAGGCATTAAAAGTATAATAATTTAACGACTACGAAGAAGTCAAATCTTCATGGAGGAAAGCGAGTGAATGTAGCACCCCGGGCGGTTGGTTCGTATTTCCTCCAGGGCTGCGCAGCAGGGGCGGGAACGCTGTTGTTCACGGTGTTATCAGTACTGGGGAAAATGTACTTGGAGACACGTAGAGAAGACGGGAAATGGATTAACAAGGAGAAAGGAAAACTGCACCACAAGGACAGTGTCGCCAATCAAAATGACACAAACTGCAGAAAGGAAATAACTTGTGACTATTGAGTTTCATGATCACATATAAACCATATATCTGACGGTGATTTAATATAACATTATGATAAAGGGTCCCTCTTCAAAAATTGAGCTGACTTTATATTTCATATTAATGTTATTTAAAAACTAACCGGAGCCAAGGTGATTTTTACATGATTTCATATTCCTTTTGGCCAAAAATTGAATGCTTATATAGACAATCTTGAGAATGCTATTAAAATTGCCTATAATAAGTGAAATTAATGACTGTAGGATTTTTTAAAAACCACATAATTGTAATTTTGTATACCAGCAGCAGAATACTGCATATAAACTTTAAAAATATATATTACAATAGCAATAAAATATAACATACCTGGAGATGAACTGAACCGAAAGACAATGTTGTTGTAGGGAAACTGTAAAACATGATAAAAGAAGCTAACGAAGCCCCTAGTATTTAGAGAGATAGAATCTGTTTTAGCTTTGAAATAATTGATATTGCTACAATACCCACTATCCTCAACAAACTGTCACTCGGCATTATTTAGCAAAACCATATATCAACAATGGAACCTACTGAAGAAATTACCAGACATCTGGACATATATCACCTCCAAAAACTGAGTAAAGAGGATATTTAAAAAAAATTCCTAAATACACCAAAACAAGTAACAAGATTGAATCGGTTGGAAGTGTCTCCCCCCAAAAACCTAAAAGCAATGAATTTACTTTTTTTTTTTTTTTCTAAGAGGGTCTTGCTTTATAGTTCAGGCTGGTCCTGAACTCACTATGTAGCCCAGACGAGCCTCGAACTCACAGCAACCCTCCTGCCTCTGCCTCCTGAGAGCTGGGATTACAGGCGTGAGTCACCATGCTCAGCGTTGTTGTATGTGGTTACTGGGGATCGAACCTGGGCCCTTGCACTTGCAAGACAGGTGGCGGAACCACTGAGCTAACTCCCCGGTCCAGATGAATTTACTATTAAACTCAGCAAACTTTTAAAGAACTAACATCAGTGTTTCTCAAAGTATTCATAGGAGCAAACACAGGGCAGTCCCTTGAAAGTTCAGTGAGATCAGCATTACCCCGTTAACAAACCCGGAAAGGAAGTAAAAAAGAAAACTCTAGACCAACATCCCTGATGAGCAGAGATGGAGAGCTCCCCAACACGATGCTAGCATGATGCCATGACCGGCACATGAGCGAGGTCAGACACAATCACCGAGCTGTTTTGGTACCAAGGATGCAAGGATAGTTCAATAAACATAAGCCAGTAAACATAGTACATCACATAGATACAAAGAAGTACAAAGACCATATGACAGTTCAGTACATGAGATGGTATTTGAAAAAATTTCAACTTACTTTCCAGATAAAAGCCTAAATAAACTAACTAGGAATGGAAGGATCATAGCTGAACAGCCAAGCCTATGTAAGACCAGCCCATGACCAACATCATACAAGATGGGAAAAGCTCAAAGTATTTCTTCTAATATCAGGGACAATGCAAAGGTTCTCATTCTTGTTGCTTTTATTCATCATAGAGCTAGAAATTTCATACAGGGTAATTAGTCAAGATAAGGAAATACAAGGCATATTCAAGTTATCCCTCTTTGCAGATGATTAAATTCTATAATCAGTTAGGTTTAGGGACTCCACCGGGAGACTGCGTCTGAACTCTGCAGAGTCACTCAGACCGCGATGTGCTCCCGCCTCGAGCTGCAGGACGTGGCACGCGGGTGCGGAGCTGTGGCCGAGCGCCTGGTGTGAGAGGGCGCGCACAATCGTGCCTGCTTCTCGGAGTGGCCAGGAGCATCCACAGGTAAAGACAAGCACTTTTTCAGAGACCGAGAACAATTACGTATCAGAGAATCCTGTGTCCTAATGGTAGTGCTGGCTTTGGAGTGCAAAGATGCGCCTCGGGGCGCTCTACCACTGAACTGCATCCCTAGCCCCTTTTGGTTTATTATTTTTTATTTTGAGACAGAATCACCCTGTGTCGTCTAGGCTGCACTTAAAATTTAGATCCTTCCGGCCTCAGTCCCCTTGAGTGCTGAGATTACAGGTTTACGCTACTGTGTCTGGCTGACAACTCGGGTCTTCGGAACATGAGGTTTCAGGTGGAGGGAGACAGGACAGGGCACTTTCTGAGCCTGTCCTCAGTGTCCCGGGTGAAGGTGAGCTCGTTAGGAGGCCTTTGTTCACCCAGGACACTGGAGGGCACTGTCACCCGCCACCCTGGCAGCTGCCACCCTGGCGTAGCTGCGAGCTCGATCTCGGCAGTTCCCTGCTTGCTCTGTGGTGATGATCTCAGCAGACTAGATTCTGCTGCCTCTTGGGAGGTGGAGCAGTAGCACAGAATAACACAAGCTGCTTTGTGGAGAGTTGGGAAAGAGAGGCCTAGCGGGCTTCCCCTTGGATCTCGGGCGGGATCCTCAACAGGGAAGAGCAGCAGGAAGGCTCGAGCAGAGGGAAGCGGGCGGGGAGGGGAAGCTAAGACAGCCGAGGTCCTCGAGCTCAGATCACAGACGGAAGCTCACTCAGCATCGCCGGGCTCCAGCCAGCAGCGAGCCTTCCCTCCGCCTTAGACTCGGCCCTGTGGGGGAGTCAGGAGGCGGGGAGGGAGGCCAGAGAGATAGCTATAGATAAACACACACAGTTGCGTTTCTTTGCATTTTTATAGAATTCCCACTTGCTTCTAAGGCCCTGCTTCCATCCTGGAGAAAAGAAGCAAGAATATTCATATTTCCCTGGTTTTCCTTGCTCCAGGCTTCTGCACGTGTTTCCCAGTGAGACCCAGTATTTTGCCGTTAGGGAGCACGGTTAGGGTGAAGTCGTTTTGTGACGTGGACACAAGGGTTTCACAGGGCGGGTTGTAGCAGGAGGCAGCGCGCTCCCCGGGGCTCCGGAAACTGCCACAGGGGCTTCGCGCAGGTTCCTGGCCCCCTAAGCTAAGGGTCAGCACTAACTCGTGTCTTCCAGACTCTTGTCCTCAGAGTTTTAAGGGAGGATTCCGAGTCCTTGTGCTGATTCAGTTCTTGCAGAGCGTCTGTGGAACTGCTGTTTCCCACCTGAGCTTGGACTGGGGCAGCTGTCCCCCCACTTCATGTCATCCAGGAGATGTCACACAGGGCTCTCCAGAAATCCCCGCAAACACACAGGAAGCTCGTTTGGGGGAACAGGAAACCACGAGTCCTGTTCAAATGGAAACATCTTACACAGAAGGAGAACTGAAAGTCTTTTCTAGATTCTCCCAAGTTTAGCAGTTTCTTGGGCTGAACCAATCGGCACCTCGGGCCTAGCCAAGGTCACAAGTTGCTGAGAAACTCCTCGGGTTGAAGGCACTATTACAACAAATGGAGTATCTCTGAATTTACCATGCACCCGTCTATGCTTTACCAGCATGGCACGAAGGCATCCGAGCGAGGACAGACAGAAGGGCCGGGCTGCCTTGCTTTCTCTCCGAAAGGGGGAATCATGCGCAAAACAATACAGGACAGCGTCGACCTCTCACCTGGCCCACTCGAAACCCGGCACCGAGTAACCGTGGTGCGGAGCTGCACTCGGGTCCCGGTGGCGACCTCGGACTCAGTAGCAGAGGATGCAGAGAGCCGCCGGGCGTGGCGGATGGACAGCTCTCTAGAGCCCCTTACTCTCCCAGTCTGTAAGGACAGCTGTTCTAAGAGTAGGACCGCCACTCACTGTGCGGACCGTGGCCCACGGCGACAGCGCCGCAGCGCGGGGCACCCGGGGCCAGGCCGCTCTGCCCGGGGCAGCGGCGCGTCCGAGCCTCCGCGTGCGGCCCACCTTCTCCTCCGGATGCGCTGCATTCTCAGAACAGGATGCGGCCAGCATTTTCTTGGCAGCACGAGTTTACTAAGGAGGAGAGAAGGCGTAGTCCGACGGAGTGAAGGGAGGGTAGGGCCTCCGGCAGGTCGTGCGCTCTGTGCCGCTTGTGCTGTCCCTCGTCCCGAGTCCCCCCTGCTCCTCTGGCCGGTCTCCCTCGAGGGTCTCTCCAGTGTCCAGCGGAGCTAACACGCTCCGTCCGCTGCCGCTGTTTCCACTGGGCCCTGCCGTGTCCCCGGGACGCTCTCCCTCCAGCTTCAGAGTACTGGGACGCAGCTTTCCCTGCAGTGCTCTCAAGCGGAGCACGGCGCCCTGGACCCCGAGATCGCGGCTGTGGATCCTCCTGGGTTTGGGGGCCTGAGGGGAACAAGGCGATGCACAGCTCCTGGAGGACGCTCTCGCCCGTACTGCCCAAATCCACGCTTTCCCCGGGTTTTTTTTTTTTTTTTAGGTTTTTTGAGACAGGGTCTCGCTTTGTGGTTCAGGCTGGCCCTGAGCTCAGCCTCCAACTCACATCACAGCAATCCTCCTGCCTCTGCCTCCCGAGTGCTGGGATTACAGGCGTGAGCCACCACGCCCGGTACTGTGGTATGTGGTACTGGGTGCTGCTGGGTGTGGGTCTCCACACTCAGTATGGTATGTGGTCACCGGGGAATCGAACCCAGGCCCTTGCGCTTGCAAGACAGGCGCCGGAACCACTGAGCTAACGCCCCGGCCCTCCCCGGGGTTTGATAAGCAAGTTTCGCTTGAGATGATCCATCCTTCCTTTAGAAAATGCCCTGTTGTCACATCCCGAACTCAGGATCTGTGTTTAACGCACATTAGGGCGATTCTATTCTATTCTATTCTCACTAACGTACATCAGGTTAGAACTTGGATAGAGATGTGAGGCTGAGAGATTGTTTTCAAAATTCTGAAGTTTTTGTTCTGTCTAAGAATTATAATTCCTATAATTATATTTTATTTAATTAATTGTGCTATCTCCTATTTTTGAACCTTTTGCAAAAACTCTTTCCCTAGCAATAGATGTGTCATCTCAAAGGTTTTTCCTGATTGGCTAATGCTCAACTGATTTGCATTTTAATCTTCTTTTCTTTTATTGTCTATTCTTACTCGATTGTGAGCGCTACTGACTCCCACCAGAGCACCCAGGAGGAAAATGACTGTGAGTGGAGTCCTGGCTTTGGAATTTTTCTTCATAGCTGTCCTGTTGAGGCCTCAGGAATCATGGGCGATCCTAGGTAGGTGCTGAGACTCAGGAGGGACGGCGAGGTGAACTTTGGAGGAGGGCGGTGTGATTTGCTGGGCATCGGTGTGGCAGGGATTCCATGGGTCTCAATCTGACAGCGCGAAGCTGCAGCTTGCCGTGCAGGCCGGCGCCCACCTGTGGTCCCTCGGTCAGGAGGCGCCGGAGAGGGATCGCTGAGTTCGAGGCCAGGCTGAACTACACAGCGGGGACGTGCCTTAAAAAAGTAAATTAACTGCAGCTTAATGGATGCTTTCTTCACCACCAAATGAAATAAGTCAAATTTATTTAGGAATAAGAAAAGTGAATTGGTAATTGATTGCTGCTATTGATTTGATGTAAGCAAACTTGCACGAATGGGAATATTTTCTGACAGACTTTAACCAGTTATATCTCTGGGCTTTATTTTTTTCTTTCTATTTTTTCTAGGATTAAATTTAAAAAAAGGAACTTTTTTAGCTTCATATGTGGTAAATTCTGGCAATGAATTTTCACCAGACATTGTGTTGAAGATCATTAGGAAGAAAAATCACCAAAAAGCACCAGTCTTCCCAAGGGAGGGGGGTAGACAGGGGTGTGGTAGTAGCTTCACTTAATATGCTGTGCCTTGGGACCGTGATAACCATCTCCTTTTCCTGCTCCCCGCCAGAGTGCATTTCACATGACCTGCGGTCACTGATACTTAGGAATATTTCTTTTTTTGTTTCATCAGTATTTTTATTAATTAAATTGATTGGTACAGTTTAGACATATATAATGATCACATTCATTTTATGAAATTTGTACCTGTACATGATATACCTAATTTTTCCTTTTCCTCCCTCCCCTCCCTCCCCACAACCCCTCTCCCCCTCCTTATGTAATAAGAGAAGAGAAAAACAGCAAGTAGAGGCTGGCACGCTTCTCTGCCATCTGTAGAGAAAACATCTGTGCCATTGTAGGTCAGTATGCGCTAGGAAAAACTCCTCTTCTTCACCCTGAGTAACTCTACCTGGGATTTCGGGTAGGATGGACACAGTAATAACCCAGCTTCCGGGCCCGCAAGGCCACTGTGGGGCCCAGAAAGAGCATCATACGGTGGTGCTCCCCTGCAGAGGGGAAGATTCTTCCCTCAAGATGGGAAGTGACAGCCGGAGGATCTATGTTTGCACATAAATCCAAAATGTTAACTAAACTTCTGGGGTTATCGATGTGAGTCAAATAGTAAAGCCCCCCACTTTCTCCCTGAGGATTAAGTACAGAAATCCTCTCCTCTCACGCGTGCACACACACGAGGGGAGGCCGTGTACCCTCCAGTTGTAGATTTCTCTTTCAAGTTGGTTATTCTCTTGATATTGGCTATACTCAGTATCAGGCAGAATATGTCTCATAATGACAGTCTATTGTCCTTCCAGACTGGCCTTTTTCACAGAGGAATTAAGAGTATGAGTTTGGACCCAAGGAAGTAGATATTCTAGAACCTAGTCTCAACCTTAATTTCCCGGACGCCTCAAG
>PVIR01017282.1:0-35113 GCA_004026965.1 Petromus typicus
AAAAAAAAAAAAAAAAAAAAAAAAGATTACTTGATTAATTCATCTATTTTTCTTTATTAGGAAAACCTAAAAGCAAAGGTCTAGTGATGTAATTCAGTGGTGGAATACTTGCCTAGTATATACAAGGGCTTGGCTCCCCCCCCCCCAGCACTACTAAAAAAATGCGAAAATCCTATGAAGAGCCACAGCTGTGGGAGAAGTTGAGAGATTTTTCTAAGCTTCTCAGTTCAAAAACCTTGAGGTCCACTCAGTTAGGAAAGTGAGTTCACTCAAATGTGTTAAAACCAGATTATAACAATGGTTTTGAATTTTTCTGAAGCATAAAGAGGGCACTTATTCCTCCCCTCCCCTCCCCTCCCCCTCCCCCTCCCTCCCCCTCTGCTCCTGCTTCCCCTTCCCCTCCTCCTCCTCCTCCTCCTTCTCTTCCTCCATTTTCTTCAAAGAGATCAACAATCACATAACACCTCTCAAGGCGCAGGAGGCGAGAGACATCATTAAGTCACACAGAGCTAATCCAGTGTTAGGAAGAGCGAAGAACCCCAGGACAGTGGGTGACTCAGGCACGGGAAGCTGCCACCACAGGAGGGACAAAAGGAGATTGGCAGAGGAGGGGGTTGGGCCAGGGAAGATACACAGCGGTGGCAGCGATGCAGAAACTCTGCAGGGGGGTGGGGAGAGCAGTTTTTCCTTCTTTTCCTCTGATTGGTGCCTGTGCCTCCCTTGGGCTGACCCCCAAGATCCAGCTGCTCGAGTTGCCCCCACCCATCTCCTGCCCTAATTTGGAGCCAAGCAGAGGAAGATGGAAGTTCAGATAAAAGTACAAGGACATCGCAGGGCCCTGCTGAGGGAACTCTGAAGCCGCATACCTCTGCCAAGGTCCAGCTGGAGGGCTCCTCAGGGTGAGCAGGGACAGCGCTGGACTCTGGCAGGTTTCACCTCCAAAAGAGAGGGCACTTGGGAGCTGCTGGGGGAGGCGTACAGCACGTCCCGTGAAGAACTCATGCAGAAATACTAAACCTGAAGGGAGCATCACTGAAACCAGCCGGGACTTTACAAACCATGCAAGGGAAAGAGAAATGTGTTAGAAGCACTACAAGACAAGCCACATCTAGGCCATAGGAAGCTGCAGGGCAACTGACCAGTTCTTTCTGTGAGTAAGAAGGGAGATTTAAGACCAAAGGCAACTTAAAGGTCTTTTAAACCAAAGGCAACATATTTTTGCTTAGACCTCGTGCTGGAAAAGTCACTGAAAAAATAGTGATGGGTCAGTTAAGGAAGCGTAGGTGTTAACTTGGACCTTTGATGGTATGAAGAGAGGTGTACGTGTTGTGGTGGTACTGTGATAATGCTTTGTTTTGTTTCTTCCAAAAGAGTCCTTTAGAAACAGGTAATGAATGTTTTCAGATGAAATGATTTGATATCTAGGATTTGCCTCAAAAATATTCAGTGAAAGCCTGAAGGACGTGACGATAAAACCAGACATGAGTTGATAATCACGGACGTCAGGTGAGAAGTACGTGGAGGTGTGCTTCTCTATTCCGTTTGCCTTTGTGTGTCAAGATTTCTGTAACTGAAAGGTTTAAGCATGTGAAAAAGAAAATAACAGAACAAACCAGTTTAAAGATGTTTAGCCATATGCATAATGTATTTATAGCCAAGACAATTAAATAAAGAAAATGAGAAATACAGATATTGAAAAAGAAATTATAATTATTTGCATGTCGTGAGTTTATTTTACTTAGAAAATCCTCCTTGAAGCACCTTGAGATGATTCAAAACAATCAGTTAGTAGACTACGTTGTTACCAAATGGACATCGGAAAACAAATAACTTTCCTATATACAAAATAATAACAAAATAGAAAGAATAACTGAAGACCCATTGATAAAAATCACACATAGGTTAGAGTAACTGGAAATAATCTAGAAAAAAAAGACGTGGGATCTGTGCAAAGGAATTTCTACAACCTACATGGTATACGGAAGAAATGACTATGTGCAAACCCATTCTATGCTCTTGGTTAGAATGCTTAGTAGTATTATAAAATTATAAGTTCTGCATTAATTAATCTATAGGTTATATGCAATCCTAATAAAAACCCTAGCAGGGGTTGACAAGGAAATTCTACTTCATTTGGAATAATAAAGATATAAAAACTAGGAAAACCGGAAATGGAAAAATCTCAGAGGAAGATTTCTAATTAGGCAAAGTACCCCCCCAAAGTCTCCTGGAATAGCATAGTAAAAACCTGACATGAAATGTGAAAATTTGTTTTCAAAAGTACTTCTTAACAGACAATAAATAAAGCCCAAAGTCTATGGGAGGCCCAATTCCAGAGCGAGAACCTGTTTTCACAAACCCCATACAAGGACTCCCATGAATCTATTACCTTGAAAGGGAGAATCCTCCGTAAAGGGTGGATTTTCAGAAACCCAGCAAGAACACTTCACAAGACCCTGTGCCATTGTTGAGAGTACTTGCCGTCTTGGCCTTGCACTGGTGAGTGGGAAAAAAAAGTTTCTCAACAGAATCTCAGAGCACATGCTGGCCCTCGGGGTGGGAGACGGAATCTCTTCCATCTGTTGAACTCACCACTTCACTCACAAAAAGAGCAAGAAATTACTTGTAGTATCCTTGTCTCGTCAGTGATTTAGGCACCTGGCAGAAGCCAGGGAAAATTTTCTCTGGAAGGAAGCATCTTAAACCCACTCCTGAAAGGCCCCCTTTGGATGTCAAATGATTCTGAGTTCATCCTAAAAACTCCGGAAACACACAGAACAACAAAGACCACAGCAGGAGCAGCAGAAGCAGAGAACTGGGGGACCGAACCTGCAGACACGTGGAGACCGGCGGTCTGGTGGATGTAGAAGAGAAAATAGCTTTGTTTAATGCAGTTAGAGGAATAAGAAGCTATCAGAACTTAAAAGGCAGGCTGTTTAAATCACAAAAACTGTAAGGAAATAAAACTGTAATAACTGACCCAGGAAATTTGATGAATGGATTAAATGCAGATTAGTCCCGGCCAGGGTAAGAAGAATTACCTGGAAGGGTGAGTTCAACAAATTACCAAGGAGAGAAAGGGAGAAAGGATGTGGAGAGCATGAAATAGAAGTCATGGCACACCGAATAGAGATACTAAGTTTTCCCCGAGTAACGGGAGGAGCTAATCAAGAGCAGAGTATTTGAAGAGACGGTGTCAGGATTCAGAACTGATGAGGGATCCGAGTATTCACAGTCAGGAAGCCCAGTAAATTACGACAAAGAACAAAAAGAAGCAATCCATATCTAGATGCTGTGCAATAGAGAGCCAAAGGACAGCAAAGACAGAGAATGTCAAAGGCGGCCGCAGTGCAAAACGGGTGACAACGACAGGTGATTGTCCTCAGGGACACTGGAGCTCGGAAGACATGGAATCTTTCCCAAAGTGTGTATCTAGAGAAACTGCCATTCATGAACAATTGTAAAATGAAAGCACATTAAAGTAAATAAAACCTCAGGGAAAATATACTAACAGGCCCTTGCTCACTTTTTTATTTTTTTGAGACAGGGTCTCGCTTTGTAGTTCAGGTTGGCCCGGAACTCACTATGTATCCCAGACTAGTCTCGAACTCATGGCAATCTTCCTGCCTCTGCCTCCTGAGTGCTGGGATTACAGGCATGAGCCACCATGCCCAGCACCTTGCTCACTTTTTTGGGAGTAAAAAATGGACTTTAAAAAATGATCCACTCAGAAAGTTTGAGATGTAGAAACAATGAGACAGGAAATGGCAAGTGTATTAATATATTTGAATAAGTATTTATTACCTAAAATGAGAAAAATTATATCAAATCAGGGAATTACATGTGAAAGGAAGGGTTACGAAAGACCTGAAAATACATGAAGAAGGTCTTAATATTATTTGGGAGAAAAAGTAAAGATGCTGTTTAGTTTCAGACGTTATTTCAGCAAAATATGCCTGGTAATTTTTATGATCATAAGCAAGAGTTTGATATTTATTTTAAGCCTTTAGGGTTCAGCTTAGTCGCCCTCCCAGATATCAAAAAATGCCTGTTTGATCTCCCGTGTTCAAGCACTTTGCTGGCATGTTAATAAGACATAGTAAGTAATAAAACCAATTCAAGTCTCAAAATCAACTCAAGCTGGTCAAAAACTACTGAACCTGTGCTGCCAGGACGGTTCACACTCCAGAGCTGAGAGCTGGCTGGATTTAAAGCCTGCGCAGCAGGGCCAGTGTGAGCCTCTGTCCACAGAAGAGAAGGCCAGGGGGAACAGAACTCCTCAGGGTTTTCTTTTTATAGTTTGCTATTCTCCACGAATTGAAACTTGAGGCAGAGGCGTGAGGGTGGGGGCGTGAGCGTTGCTGGTGGCGGCGACGGTGGGAGCAGGTGAGCGTCAAACATCACGCACCTCTCTGCACCACTGAGCCTCCTCCTCGGTGAAGCTGGCTCGGTCTCGGGTCTCCCGAGGGAAATTCTGCTAACCCAGTGCCTCATCTTCCCGTGTCCCCCAGGGGCAGGCTACACCCAGGGGAGGAATAGGAGGCCATCAGAAAAAGAAAACTACCCGTGGAAAAGACGTGGGAGAATGTAAAGGCATGTGTGAGGGAAGAGAAGACCTACATCTGAAGTTATTATCTCTCAGTTTTGGGTGCACCGTGGCTTTTCTTTTTCTCTTCTGTATTTCCCATTTTTTCCAAATTTTCGACAAGTATGAATTCAGTTTTTATAAAAAAAGAAAGTTTGAGATGTTTTGAATTATTAAGAACTTACTCAAAATGCTGTGTGTGTGTGTGTGTGTGTGTGTGTGTGTGAATTTTGTCCCTTCTTTCATGAATTATTGACTTGGGGCTTTGCCAGAGGAGTCTTTTTTTCCCCCCAAGTATATATAGAATATATATAACCAAGGGAGATAGTAACCACTTTTGATTATTAACTTGTTGCTTGCCTTTTGTCAATGGAAGTTTTATTTATAAAATTAAATTGCTAGAAACTAGTGAAATTTTTCAGTATGTTCTTTTAATACTATTAATGCATATTCCTTAACTTATATGCCTAGAGAGTTCCTTTTATGGAGTTAAATATGCTCTTTATTTTTATGCATATTTTTCTAGTTTTCCTATTTCATTTTTCATTCTATAAATCCACCAGACATTATATTGGTATTTGGTATAAAATACAAATTTTGCTTGAGTTTAAAAACTATTAATAGTTAACCTTTCTTACCTATAAAATCTTGATTTTGTCTTTTAAAAGGTATTTGTCCTGGGGCCTTTCTGTTCGAGGTGGCTATGTGACTCTAGCAGGTCAGCAAGATAAGATACCAGCAGGTGTTCCTCCAGGGACGTGGGGAGTTCTGCTTCTAGATGAACGCGGCTCCCTCCCTTCCCCTCTCCTCTCCCTGCCTCCCTCCCATCCCCCTCCACGGGCCTATAATGTACATGGGATCACTCATCGTGGAGCGGCCATTTGCCCGACCTCGGGATGCAAGACACACCCAGCCTCGTGGAGAAAGGAGGAGGAGGCAGTGACACTCCCACAGAAGCGGCGTCGTCCTCACCTGCCCGCCTGGGATGTGTGTTTACTTCACAAGAGGAACCGTGCTGTGGCTGGTCACCCTCTCCAGGCTTCTGTTCCACGCATCCACACGCAACTCCCCTTCTGTGCTGATGGGACTTAGATGTCACTGTCACATGTTACATGTAAGCTCTCACAAGGACAGTCTTATTTTCCAGCTTTTTATCATGGTCCTCTGAATTATCTACCGAATAAGGTAACAATGATCACAATAAGTTTACTAGATGAGTCTACTATCCCCCTCGTTATTGCCCTTTTCCCCTAAAAAGTAGTTACACTGGGGCCGGGGATTTAGCTCAGTGGTTCCGGCACCTGTCTTGCAAGCGCAGGGACCCGGGTTCGATCCCCGATAACCACATACCATAGTGGGCATGGAGACTCATGCTTAGCAGCAATCAGAACCATATACCACAGTGCCGGGCACGGTGGCTCAGGCCTGTAATCCCAGCACTCGGGAGGCAGAGGCAGGGGGATTGCTGTGATGTGAGTTGGAGGCTGAGCTCAGGGCCAGCCTGAACTACAAAGCGAGACCCTGTCTCAAAAAAAAAAAAAAAAGTAGTTACACTGAAAAATGTGTTCTTCTTGACAATTTTATCAGCCCGTTTTGGTCCAACCCATTTTATCTTTGAGTGGAACTGTATTAAACCTGTGGACCAAATTGGGAAGTGATCACATCTTGACAGCATCTCTCCTGTGGGCCCTTGAGCCTGGTGCACTTTTTGACTCCTTCCTTCTGCAGATCAGAGCTCTGCAGCATTCTCCTCCCTAGACTTTCCGCGCTGCTCCTTTACGGCTATGGCCAAATGCTCTATGTGTTTATTCCAATTGTAAATAGGACCTCTTTTTATTATATCTTATAACTGGCTGTTGCTGGCATGTAGAACAACTATTGATTTTCAGATATTTATTTTGTGTTTGATCACGATTTACCTTAGGAGTCTTTTGGCTGATAGTTGCATGTATTTTAAGTAGGTGATTTTACCATCTGCAAATGCAGATCACCTTATTTTCTCCTTTTTGATAGTTAGACCTCTTGTAACTGTCTATATGTTTTATCACATGGGACAACATTAAATAAGAAAATTAAAGTGGTCATGCTTGTTTTCCTCTTGATTTTAGAGTGAATGCCTCTATTGTATTTCCATACATGTAATTTATTACTCTTCTAATGTAAGTATTCTTTAATACTGTTCATGAGTATCATCCTAGTTCTGCTTTTTAAAGAGGCATTAGAATTTAGCACTGAGCACTGTTACACTCTCTGTACAGCAGAAGTTAAGAATGCAATGTGTTTGTTTTCTTGTGATTTTCCATCACTATGGGAAGAATATATCTCAATTAGACTAATGATCCAAATGATTAGAGAGATATGGAGCACACCAGAACTTACCCGAAGCTTGGGCTCAAGTTCAGAAGAGCCAAAATGAGATCAGCTACCACACCAGAGACCTCTAGACAAGAGAACAAGAATAATGATTGCTGTTTTAAGCCACGCTCTTTTGAGGTGTTTTGTTAGGCAGCATCACCATGGCAGTGGCTGACTGACACACCAGTAATTCTCTTATCTTTTCCCCTATGTCCTGAAATAATTCTTTATAGCGTGGGAATTGGTGTTTTGCTCATAAGTTTGAAGGAACTCATCAACAATTCCAACTTTTAAATGTCTGCTTTGCCTTGAAGGAGAGTTTGAAGTTTAATTAAAACTTTTTTTCAAATCTTTTAAAGTGAAATTGTTTCTCTAAATCCTTCCAGGATCCTGTTTCTCTTCTTCCCTCTCCAAAGATAACAATCTGAAGCCCAAGTATGTTCTTTCTTCCAAGTTTCTAAATTTTGCCATGTGAGATATGAATCTATATAGATATATAATAATTTACTTGTTTCAAATTTTTGTGTATATGGTATCTTACTGTAGATATGATCATACCTATACACATGTCCTATATGTATTAATGAATTGTTGCTCTTTACTTTTTCCTCCAAAATTACAAAATTTCAGTAAATATCTTTGGACACATTTCCTCACACAGCCTGTCTCTCTAACCACTGGTTTTCAGGAGATTTTAAAACTGCAACTCATGACATTTTACAACACATTATAATGCACATATGAGTGCAACCTAAGCAAAACTTGCATGAAATGTTGTTGTATTTATCCTTATGAGTGATGTGACCTATTTTCCATTCTATTATGCTTAATATTGGTTTCAATTCTTAAAATCTAGTTCATGACTTTTTAATGGACATGACATACTCAGTTTACAAAACAATCCACTAAAGTATGTGCCTGATGGTAGAAATGCTTAGTCATCAGATGTTTAGCACCTTTGGCCTTATTACATGTTCTAAGTTGGGCTCCAAAGTGGTTATAATTGTTTTAGGCTTATCAATACTGCACAAGTTTCCATTTTACCACATTCCCATGAATAATACTGTTAGATATTTAAATTTTAGTCCAAGTGATGGATATTTAAAATGGATTCTTATTTTATTTATTTTTAATCATTTTTGATTGACATATATGAATTGCCTGTCTCAGTGGAATTATGTGTGTTATTTGCACACGTGCATACAGCGTGCACCAATCAAAGCCTGCGTTTAGCCACCCATCCCCACTTCAGCCCTTGGTAATCATTATTCTACATTTATGTGGTTGTTTTTAGCTTCCCCATACGAGAGCTAACATGTGGTATGTATCTTTCTCTGGCTTAGTTCACATAATTTCCTCCAGTTTCATCTATTTTGTTGTAAATGACAGGATTTAATTCCTCTTTATGGCCAAAAAATATTCCACTATATGTCCTGGCTTTACAAAACACATTTCAGAGGTTCTACTTCCAGAAGCAAAAGAAATAAAATGACCATTGTGAAAACATAAAACTGTAACATTCACTAGTAATGTAGACACACAAAAGAGAAGTGGAAAGTAATCAAATACTATGACTACAACAAACAACAAAGCCACAAAGATGAACAAGAGAAGAATAGAAATCAACAATATTCAACATGAACACGAAAATTAACAAAATAACAGGAGTAATTCCTTCTGTATCTAAAACAATTTTGAATGTAAATACACTAAATATCCCAATTAAAAAATACAGTCTGCTGAGTGAACACAAAACCAAGATTCAGCCATATGCTGCCTATAAGAAACCCATTTTGTCAGTAAATAAGGTGAAAGACTGGAAAAAGGTATTGCATAAAAATGAAAACCAAGAGCAGGAGTAACTTTTATTTCTATCAGATAACAGACTTAAAGATGAGCTATAAAAAGAAACAAAGAAGGGAATTTCATAATGATATCGAGGGATTTATTAAGTGGGAAGTTATAACAATAGTAAATGTATGAGCACCTTATGCTGGAACAACTGAGCTAAATCCCCAACAAGATTTTTAAAAATTGAAAGCCAATTATAAAGCTTATGTGGAAAAGAATAGCCAGCTACATCCTGAAAAGATGTGTGATGAGGACACATCAACTCTACCATATGTTCTGAGGTCATTAAACCAGTAACTAAAATGCTGTGGGTATTGTTCCAGGGTGGGACCACTGACCCTTGGCTCAGTGGGTACCAGAAATGTACCCAGGAAGAAATGGGGATCTATCATATGATAAAGGCAGTATTTCTTATGATAAGGAACCACGTCACCTAACAAATGGTTTGTGGACAATTAGATAACCATATGGAAAAAAATTGAGTTAGATCCCTGCCTCATTACCTCCTTATGCCTTATACTAAAGTCTTTCCATATAGTGCCAGCATTTAAGCATGAAAAATTTAAAACCATAAAAGATATTAACATAAAGATTAGAAAATAATAATGTTGTCCTAAGGAAAGTCTTTCTGTAAGACAAAAGCCCAAGAACTATTTTCTAAAGTCTGTTAAACTAAAAAAAAAATTTTTAAATGTAATGTTCAAAAACAAACCCAGAGTGATGATTCATTAGGAAAAGTGTTTGTGACAGGTAGATCAATAAGTGATAATTTAGTAAAATATAAAGAATACTTCCATATAAACTTTTTAAAAACTCACTAGGAAAACTGAGGGCAAAATGCCAGGGAGGTGTGCTCAGTAGCATCATGCCTGACTCGAAATCACAGGGTCCTGAGTTTGATTCTGGTACAACGAAACAAAAATGACAAATTCAAATGGCTCTTCAACAAAAGCTTATTCCTACTCAAAAAGAACACAAATGAAAACCTATGGCAAAAACACTAATGTCTATCTTCTTGATATGCTATTGATACTTCAATAATCCACAAAGTGGACACGGGGTGGAAAAATGTAAATGCATAAAACTTCTTTGGGAGGTAACTGACAAAATCTTTCAAAGTTAGAAGTGTACAAACCCTCTAACCCATCAACTTCACTCTTAGGTATTTATTCTATAGGCCTGCTAGCCAAATTTCGACTAGTTCAGAAATTGGTGATTGCACCTATTGTGTGACAGGTTAGAAAGATGCATGGAATACAGCCCAAAGTTTAAGTTGCTTATGATGGAACCACTGAGCTAAATCCCCAACAGGATTTTTAAAAATTGGAAGCCAATTATAAAGCTAATATGGAAAAGAAGAGCCAGCCACATCATATGATTTGAAATGAAGTTGAAGTATTTCTTGCAATAGATGAAAACAGAGATTCAGAGTGGTTTCTTTTGTGGGAAGTGCCTGAGCAAGGTCTTAACCAAGGTCTGCCTCACTCTGACAAAACACTGAGTTATTGTGGATTCGATCCCTGAAGGTTAAAAAGTATACCTGAAAAATCTGGGGAAATGATCTAAAGTGTCCCTTTGCAAGAAAGGGAACATTTCTTTCTTGGTTCTGAAATGGTATGCAAATTTGCATTCTATTTCATCTATCTATTTAAATACACACATATAAATATTTAATATAGAATGATTTTTTAAAAAAACTATTTCATGTTTGAGGCTCCAGGTTTGCTCCTCAGTGCTGAAACAAGGAATAAACAGATAGATAAATATTTCATTACCTATTAAATTACAACACCCTCAAAATCTTTATGTGTAGCATTAATGAGAAGAAAAGTCCCTGTGTATCCGTGGTTCTTCCCTCTCCCGTGGAACCCCAAAAGTATCCTCAAAGAGATAAACATCTGTTAAACCAATCAGATACTTGAATCTACAGCACACATCTCTCTATCACCTTGAAATTCTCAACAGTTTTATCCTTGCGCCTGTGTCCTGGGCCCGAGGTCTGATGGGCTGACGGAGCACGGCTGGGGGCTTGGTGTCTGGGCCTGTGCCCAGCTCACTGGAGACGGACACATGCCGAGGGTGGGGAGAGGGTATCTGGAGCTGCCCTGGCTCTCACGGCATGAAATATTCATCAGGTGACTTTGCAAGGGTTTCTGGCCACCCCAGTCTAATTTCTAAGTGTGTCCCACAAGGCAAGTGCCATCCCTTATATGATGGGCAGGAGAGAAGGACCACCTGTCCCATCTGGGCCAGCACCCCACCTGGGACTACAGAGCAGCTCTGAGGATCCCACTGCGTACAGCAGTACCGGGAGGGGTGATGAGGGTGCAGCTTCAGGGGAGAGGTAGAGCGACCAGAAAGGCATGGAATTCAGAGACACGGAAATTACCAGGCTAAATGTTGGGGCAGGGCTGCTCCACTGGACTGGGACCTCAGGCATGAAGCCCTCGGGCCGGGTTGAGGTCTGAGTAGTCTGGAGGTTTAGAAAATGCAGTAGAAAGATGGCCAAAATGTTGCTGGTCCTTCCTCCCACCCTCCTTCCTGGCCCTGAGCCTTGTATCTCCCCTCAGCAGATAGGGCTCTAGCTGCCCGCCCTTTGAAGCCTTTTGCCAACAGAACACAAGAAAACAAGAAAAAGATTCTGCATGGACAGCCACGTCATAGGCTGGCCCTCGAGAGAGCTGCAGACAGTGTGCAACGGGAACTTTTAGCTGCCTTGAATGACTACAGTCTGGAGTGACTTGTCACCTAGAAAAGCCATGGTGGGTTCTTGGATGTCTCAATTAACTTTCCTGAAAATGGTGGAGACTGGCTGTTGTCTGGCCCTGGGACTGGTGTCAGGTGATGACACACCTGAGTCTGAGTCCTACCTGGCTAGAACAAGCAGAAGGAGCATGAGGCGCTGTCCCTGGCCTGAGCTAAAGTCCATCACTGACATCTGTGTGGCTCTGGGAAGGTCACGTGATGACTCTGAGCCATGGCTTGTCATTCATAAGTGGGGTGCTCTGTTGTTTTCTTTGACAGAACTGTTCTGGGAGTCCAGGGAAAGGATGTGGTAGGTGGGCCTGGCCCTAGGGAGCACAGTCATCCATGAGGACCTGGCTCTGCTGGCAGCCAGCCCTGGACTGCTTTGTGTGGGAAACCAGCTGTGAGCTATGTTGTCCTCAGACTCCTCTGCTGGGTCATGGCAAAGATGGCTGTAATGCTTAATTTTATGTGTCTGTCTGACCATGCCACAGGGCCCTGACATTCTATCCTAGTGGCTGGGGGCTGGAGGGTGCCCACCTGATGCCTGAGGCTGGGCGGGCAGTGCCTTTGTCTGCCCTCCGTCTTGGGTTGAAGCACTGGCTCTTCCTAGGCCTCCATGCTGCTGGCCAGCTTCCAGACTGGAACTTGATGCCACTGCTGCCCTTGGTCTCTGGCTTACTAAGGGCCAGGCTGGGGGCTTCCCGGTCTCTGTAATAGAATGAACTGATCCCTTGTAAGATGTCTCTTCATACACACACACACACACACACACACGGGCACACACACTACACCTCAGGAGCTCCCTGGCCTGCTGCAGCAGTCCCTCAGGGGGACTGTCTTCCTCCTTGCCTGTCCCACCCCAGGGGTCCCTGGGAACCTGCTCACGGGGTTCCTCATGCCATGGCACATCACACACATTACCCCACTCCCGGGCCGGTGAGCCAGTCCCGGACGTGCTGTCCCTTGGTCCCCACTCCTCAGCCCTATCACCTCCTCTCATTCTCCCACCTGCACTCAGGCTGGCTAGGCGGAGGGCAAGGCTGGCCAAGGGAGCCCTGTCCCAAAGCCCAGCTGGCCAGAGGGCAAGAGGGGCTGGCCAACTGGCCAAGTGCTTGGCAAGGGACACCCAACCCACCACCTATCTAGTCAGGTGCCATGAGACCATGTGTATGTGTGTGCCTGCACGTGTGCGTGTGCATGTGTGTGTGTGTGTGAGTGTTGAGGGGCACCTGCTGCCCATCCCACCCCTGATCCAGCCGCCTCCTCCTCAGCTCCCTCCACCGAGGTACTGGATACTGTGAGCTGCAGGCTGCCCTCATTAATATTTATGACTAGGAGAGGAAGTTGCATAAATCTTCTTTGATACTTAATTAAACCAAACTTCTTTTGATTTCCTCTTTTTCTGCCTTGCCGAAGGTGGCCAGCATGCCTATGAGATGTTCATCCTGTCCTGGTGGCCGAGGGCCGGACAGTATGCACCAGCCACTCCACGCACCCATTACTCACCCATTGGCTGGAGGCTGGTGAGGAGCAGGTGACCCCGTCACACCTCTGCAGGCTCTGTGTGGCTTTGGCCCCGGGGAGTGCCCAAGACCCAGGGAGACCCTGGCCGCTCCCCTGTCCCCCAGGTTCCCTCAGGACTGGAAAGATGAAGGTGCTGAACGTAGCTTGGGGGAGGCTGCGGCCTCCCATCCTCTCCGTCAGTCACTAGGAGAGATGTTGTGAGTCCCAAAGCCTCGGAGGAGCACCAGAGTCCCATGGAGGAGCAGGTGGGGGCTGTGTCCCTTGCCCCCCACTCTAGCAGGAGGAGCCCAACGTGGGCCCGTTCGGAGCTGAGAATCTCCCCGGCTCCAGCAGCTGGTTAGCGGCCGACTGACATATCTTTGATATGGAATCATATACAGGAAGCAGCTTGACCCCTGAAGGCCCCTCTTAGCGTGGGATTGACACCGAGCATTGACTTTGCTTCAGGCTTATCCACAAATCTCAGCCAATTTTATTAAAGAGCCGTGTGTGGTGTGGAACATGCCAGGAAGACAACTTTATTTATAGATCTTGATCGGCAGAGAGGAGCCCACGCTTGATTCCGCCAGTGCCCCTGCCAGCCTCCCTCCTCCTCAGGTGGGAGTGGTGATTGGCAGGCAGGGCTCCTCGCCACTCCCCCTCCTCCCCCAACTGTGCCCAGAGACTCGCAGACACAGGTAGACAGACACACAGCATCGACCCAGGCCCCCCACACTATTATGGACTGTGCCCCTCAATATTTATATGTTGAAAGCTTAACCCGCAACATGACTCTAGCCAGAGCGAAGGCCTTTAAGAAGTAAAGATAGCCAGGCATGTAATCCCAGCAGTCCAGAGGCTGAGGCAGGAAGACTGTGCCAGTGTGAGGCCATTCTGGCCTACATAGTGAGTCCAAGGTCAGCCTGAACTGTATCACAAGACCTGGTCTCAAAAAAGCAAGAATAAAAAGTAATTAAAGTTAAATAAGGACAGAAAAGTAGGGGTTTAGCGTGCTTGTGAGAGGGCAAAGCTGAATACAGTGTACCTGCCTATAATTTTAGCCCTCTAGGAAGATGAGGCAGAAAGATCTTAGTGAGACTGTCACAAAATAGAAAAGGCTTGGGATGTATGTAGCTCAGTGTGAAGGCCTGGGTTTCAATCTTCAGAACCATGACGAGAAGGAAAAGTAAGAAGAAGAGGATGAGGAAGAAGAAAAGAGAACACCCCCCCCTACTCTTTTCTCTCTCTCCCACAGTGATCAGGAGGGAAATGTAAAAGTGTTACCAGATTTTGGCATTCTGGAGTCTCCTTTTAGAGGTGTTTCCTAGGTCCTTCTTGTTGTGATCAAAGACCTGGAAAAAAGAAGCACAAAAGGTAGCAAGTTTTACATTTATTAAAGGTAGGAAAAGAAACATGTGCTACAGAGTAAGTTTGGATCAAATAAAGGTAAAAAACAAGTCTACTCAGCAGCACGAGAGGGACTCACGGTGAGCAGGAGCAGGAGCTGCGAGCTCCGAGATGACTTTCCTTTCGTACTGCACCTCCCCTTTCTCAGGCTGATTTTGGCACTAAGCTAGCCTATCAATAACCTGCTTGAGTTCCCGTGAGAACTGAAGATAGGACTCTGATTGGCTCCATGTGCGGGATTTTAAAAACTATTTTGCCAGTGTGTCCTGGGTCTTTGCAATTACTAGATCACCCTGCTTTCCCAACCAACCTGCTACACTTTAATCTTGTGCCTCAAAGGCAAGACCCAAGGAAGTTGTCTGCAATCCAGGACAAGAGCCCCCATGCAAAACCAGACTCATCAGTGCCTTAAGCACGGGCTTCTGTCTTGTAGCTATAAGAAATGCCTGTTGTCTAAACCACTGAGTCTGGACTGTTCTAATTCAGCAGCTGGAGTTAACAAATGCGCATACTCTACACAAACACACGCACGCCACAACACACGCTCACCTATGCATGCATACACTGAAGCATACACACATGGGGACCCAGGTGAGTCTTCCTTGATTTGCCTCTAGGCTTAGCCCCTAATCCAGGGAGGATGCACAGGGATGGGCTGGGGACTTAGAGAAGGTTGGAGGGACAAGTGGACATAGACAGAAAGGTGGTCCATATGCTCATAATCCTGTACGTATATGTGTATGTAAGTGCCCTGTCTACAAGAACATGCTCAGAGTCCTATAACTGACAATAACACCCGCACAGCGGGAGTAACCCAAGTAGATACCGTGTTTACTGTCAGCCAGCATCTCACGCGTGGCATCTCATTTCAGCCTTTGTGACTCTGAAAAGCCTGACCCTCCACAAAGGGAACAGGGGCATCAGACAACGTGCTCAGGAAGACAGAGAGTTGGGATGCCGAAGAGCCCATCCTATCCTCCTTCTGGCCCAGCTCACAGCATGGGACAGGTGCTGGCACCCTTGAGCACTCCCCACGCACCCAGCATGGGAATCCCGGGGGAGCAATTCTGTGCTCTGCCAATCTATTTCCATATCACCCATGTGACAGCGTTATACCTGCCCTGCAGGACTAGCGCTCTGAGCCTGTTGGCTCAGCCCAAAAGGGCAGCGCCGAGAGGATCCATCAGCTGTGGCCATCAGGGTGACTATCCAGAGGTCTGCGGGGCTCCGATGCACTCATTTCAGGCCGCCACGGGGCCATTATCCTGGACTAGATCCAGACACGAGCAGGTGACCTGTCTGGGAGACAGTCAGACAGGGTTTCTCTGTGGCTGCGTCAAGGTCAGACTGAAACTGTTTTGGCTCCAGAAGCTTCTGTCTGTGGAGACAGAGGGCTCTTAGGGTACACAGGGCTTCCTGCCAAGCATGTGTGCAGGGAAGATGGTCTTTAACTGGAGTCTCTCTGGCAGCTTGTGCAGAGCCCTGGGTGTAAGACTCAGTGAATCACTCACTGCTGGCTGCTGCCACTCATGGTAGTGATGGGGCTAAGACCTGCCCCTGATGGGGACCTGTGCAGGACCAGGGCAGAGGCTGGGTGGGAGGGGAGATGCTGAGCTTAGGGAGACAGTGTCTTAGTCCTTTTCTTTTCTCCGGGACAAAATACTCTAAACTTGCAACTTACAGGAGAGGAAGTTTATTTTGGCTCGTAAGTTATAGTGGATTCAGCCCACATCAGCCGGCTCCAAGGCAGAAGGACACAGTGCCAGGGCCTGAGCAGAGGAAAGCTATTTAGGTCATGGTGGCAGAGGAGCAGAGAGAGAAGGGCGGGACCAGGGCCCTTCTGGACACACCCATGGGACCCCTCCCACCAGGCCCTGTCCCCTAGCAGCACAGTCAGCTGCTGAGCTCATTCTGGATGAATCCACTGATGATGACAGCACCGCCATGACCCGATCACCTTCTGCATATGGGAGAACTTGGGAGACATCTTAGATCTGAACCCTAACAGACAGGGACTGTGCAAGTGGCCTGTGAAGACCACGCTACCTGGCTTTTGGGAGCCTCAGACCCTTTGTTTTGGAGCTGGATGATAATGCTGAATGTGGAGCTTTGCTGAAAGTGGCCAAGGGAAGACCCGTGGGAAACCCAAGTCACCCTCGGCACAGAGTGGGTGGTCAAGTCTGTGGACTCCTGCTTCTCCCTCCCAAGAGAAAGGTCACATGGAGGACCCTGATCACCTTCTAATGGCCCAGAAATCCCAGGAGCTGAAGCAGGCAGGTGAACAAGGAGGGATGGCCTCAGGAGAGACCAGGACTGGGACCCAGAGCTAGGCTCAGGCCCTGGGGTGAGAGGAAGGGCAGACAGCCTGAAGCCCACCAGAGCAGGCCTTTGCAGGGCACAACGATGCGGCACTGAGGGAAGAAACTGAGGCAGGCTCCCCGCAGACAGAAGGGGTGTGGGCAAAAGGATCCAGGTGAGAGATGGGCTGTGTACAGGGCCTGGGCCTCAGGCCTACTTCAGGGAGTGATTGACCCAGGCCGGGGGTTCTGTTACACGACTGGAGAGGGGCGTGTTGGGAAGGGCCTGGAGCCAGCATTGTGACAGGGTTCCCCACCTTCACCCACAGGAGCAGGGCCACCTGCAAAGATGACATTTCCAACATGGCCAAGAAGGAGTGATTACTACCACGGGCCTGCAGAGTGATTGCTCAGATTTGAAGTTTTATTTGATGGTGAGAATGTTTGAAAAAATCAATGGAAGTGGTAGTTGCAAAATATGTGGATGTACTAAATGCCACAGAATTGTTCACTCTCAGACAGTTAATTTTACAATACATAAACCCTCACCTCAACTTAAGAACAAGAGCCAGGGCATGGGTGTGCAGCTGTATGCACTGCCCTGAGGCCCGGATCTGTCACCTACCAGCTGGGAGACCTTACAAAGGTTTTCAAAACTTCTCAAAGTTTCACTGTCTTCATCTGTCAAATGGGCTATTGGTTATGGTGGATAAACAGTTTGGATGGATTTGAAAACATCTACAACACAGTAGGAGACACATCCATTTGTAAAATGAGCCCAAGACTTTCCAGATATGACTCATGCTTCTCAGTGGCTCAAAGTCTAAAAGGTAGGTTCTGACAATGCTAGGGACAAGGGTGGAGGATCAAAGACTTCCTAGCCCACAGGACAGATTTCTAGCAGCCAGTAAAAGATAAAGCACTAAGTGGAATCAAGAAGACACGAGAGGAAAAGGTGGGTGACAGAGAACTTGCTTCCGTGGGTGATAGAGTTCCAGATGAGTTTCTAGGTTCGTATGTGTGATGAACAAAGAATTGGACATGGCGGGGCCCGGGGATTTAGCTCAGTGGTTCCAGCGCCTGTCTTGCAAGCTCAAGGACCCGGGTTCGATTCCCAGTAACCACATACAACACTGGGCCTGGAGACTCACGCCCAGCAGCAAGCAGTACCACATACCACAGTGCGGGGAGTGGAGGCTCACACCTGTAATCCCAGCACTTGGGAGGCAGAGGCAGGAGGATTGCTGTGATGTGAGTTGGAGGCTGAGCTCAGGGCCAGCCTGAACCATGAAGCGAGACCTTGTCTCAAAAAAAAAAAAAGAATTGGACATGGCACACGGCAATAAGGAAAAAGCAGTAAAGTTTAATGAAGTTTAAGCGATGGTATGTTGAGCAGGCTGATGCCAGTGAAAAGGAAAATGGCATGTCCCTTTCCCATAATTCAGAGTTCTAATGGTCGTGTGAGATGCAATCCATATACCTGAACCTTCAGCGAGTTAAAAAGGAAGAAAGGTTACCATAGATCATGCTGATGAATCTGGCACACATACATCTTGGCTTGAGACTTTGAAATTTTCCAAGGCAGGCCCAGGGTTCTTTGTCTTTCTTATCTCTGCCTCCTGGTAGAGTAGTAGGCTTTGGGACAAAGGGTGGAACCAGGGCATTGTCCAAGTTCAGCTGAGTGGAAGGAATGGCCCCACAGTCCCAGCTCTGTACTACCTGTATTCGACTCACTTCCTTTTCCTTCCCACCTTCCTTCCTTCCTTTGTTCCTTCCTTCCTTCTAGGTCCCTCCAGTGCCTTCACTGCCTGAGAAAGGAGAGCACTTCCTGGAGGACAAAGACTTCCTGGGGCAGCTGGCCTGTGTTGCACCTTCCCACCCCTAAATTGAGGCCCTGTTGAGGTTCCTACGATGCTCTTGGCTGCCCACCTAACTGGGTTCTTGATGGAACAGAATCAAACAATGGAGGAGGGGAGGAATGGTGCATTCTGGGGATTGTAGTTGTCCGTGAACTATGCACAGTCCGCATTGGGGTCTGAGCATTCAGGAATACATTGTATTGTCCTTCCTGTGACCTAGCAGCTTGACCAGGAGGATCCTTGTCTTAAAATCTACTCTAACTGACAACGTTAAGAGAGAAAGACTCTTTGGAGTGAGGACATCAGAGTGACTTCTGTCTGAAATATGAAGAAAAAGTAGGGGAACCACCAGCTAGTTTATTGGTCAGAGATCAAGATTCATGAGACCTGGAAAAGGGAGGTGGATTCAGGTTATCAAAAGATTCATTTTTAGGGAAATTTTGCCATAAGAAGCAAAATAAATTTTAGAAAGTGTTTGCTTTGCTCTTGCAGTAAAACTCAAGAACACATGAACATTATAAAAATGAGACCGTAAGACTAAAGACTGAGTTGAAAAGCAGTCTAGTATTAGCAGATACAAAACTAGAATAACATCAGGTCTAGAAGTAGTATAAAATGGAATAAAGTCATATAATTAAAATCAGCATAAGAACAAAAATAGAGTTGAATCAACCCCATACTAAACTGAATTTACATTGTAGAGAAAAACTTGAGTAGCTCTTCTCAAAACCAGGAAAGGGAGACAGGATACAAATGACAAAACAGAGAATCAATTAACTGATAATCAATAATGAATCAACAGATCTTGTTGAACTGAAATTCTTGAAAAAGGTAGAGAATGACCCAGAAGTACTAATTAAAGATATTTTGGAAGAAAACTTTTTAAAGATAAGAAATTAATAGACCTACAGATTAAAATATTCAAATTAATTGTTAGATATATCCACATATACAGGTGAATGAATTCTGTTATCTTATTATAAGAATAAAATCCCATAAGGATATAGGTGGGCAGGTTAAAAATAGTTGTCTCTGAAAAACCAGAATTAGTCTTGCTCAGACTTGTCCAAAACAATATACCCAAGATAACAAAGCAAAATCTATACAGTTATGAAGGGAAGATTTTGTGTCATAAGAATTTTATGCTTGTCTTGTCTTGCACAAAAGCAGCTGAAATGTTTTCACAGATATGAAAAGGCTGAGATATCTCCATCTCCGGTATCATCCTGAAGAGGTATTCTTAGACATTTTTCAGCTCAGATCTTCAGAAACTTTTTCATGGTAGAGTGCAGAAATAAAGAGATGGTATATCAGACTCAGACTAGAAAGGTCATCTATCACTGGAATCCATGGCAATGTGATTTGAGCTTTGGGGAGAGCGATGGAGATACAAGGATAGAGCAGGTTGGGAGGAAGCACAGTGGCCAGAAGGATAAGGATGAGGTGGGAGGTGGGAAGTAGTAGGAAGAAGCCAAGCAAAGAACATGTTTCCAAGAGGAGGACCAATTGTAGAAGGATAAGGGGGCAGGAAAGGTGAGGACCAGGAAGTGGGCTCCACCCCGAGTTGGCAACATGGAGGTCAGGAATGGCTTGGATGTGAGTAGCTTCCAAGAAAAGGTGGCCTTTAGAAAGAAGAGCGGAGTGTGGAGCACATAGTATGGCTAATGCTTTTAACGGTCTTGCTGCAAAAGCGACTTGAGACAGTGCAATAGATAGGATCAAATATGGGCTAGCCTGCTGCCGTCTGGGACAGCACAGGAGGCAGAAGCAGCTGTCTTAGCTGAGGATATGCCGATCAGTCTATTGCCAGCGGCTCCAGTACATGTGCAGGAACCCAGCCCAGACTCGAGGAACTGCCTGATAGTGAAGCTGATGATTAAAGGTGCTAGAGGAGCTCAGCTGGCCTGAAATTCATAAATCAAGTAAGTGCCTATTGTTTTAAATTGTATTGATCTCCTATCACTAAGGACCAGACAACCACAGACTTCATGGTTAAAACAACACCCATACATTAGCTCACAGTTCTGTAGGTTGGAGGTCTGGGTGGAGTCTGCGGAGTTCTCTACCTGGAAAGGTATCATTAGTATTCGTCTTCACTGCTGAGCCACGTGGTATAACGACCTTCATGTTTCTTATGCTTATACAACTTGGGTTGACAGCTGCCAGCTTTTTGCATGGATTTTTATGTCATGATCACCATACGAAAGAACGTGAGACCTTTCAGACATCCTTTTGCACATGCTTGGTGTCCTGCTGGGCTGTGGTTCTGCTCTGAAGCTCATCCCTCTAACTCTTCTGTTGGGTCTCTTGTTTTCTGAACCCTATTTCACCTCTTTCCTTCTTTATCCTCCTTCTAATGGAATCCAGCCTTTAATAACTCCTTGAAAATGCTAATGGGAGGAACATAGAGGGGGGAACTTTATTTTTCAATATGTTTTATTTTTTTCTTCCGACTGGTTAGTATTTTGACTGCTTCTAAAATTCCAAGTTAAAAATTTGTTTTCTCTCAGATCTACGATGACATTTGACCCAGTGTCTTCTGGTTTCCTCGGTTACTCTGGAGAACTCGGATGCTATTCCTTCTGTGTGGTCTGCTCCTTCCCCACTATGGAAGCTTTGGGAGTTGATTTTTGGGAATTAATGTTCTAGAATTTCCCATTTAGGACCCTTAGTGGGGCTTTTTCATTCTCTACCCTAGAGCTACAGTGGACTTTTCATTCTTGGAATACCTATCTTTAAATCCCAGGAATTTGTCTTTTATTCTTTCTTTGATGACTTTCTCCTTACTGTTTTGTCTACTCTCCCTTTTTTGAGGAATTTCTAGTGGTATAATATTGGATTTTTTCTCAACTAATCTTTCAATTTGCATATCTTCTTTTTTCTGTTTTTCATTTCTGCTCCCTTGGGGAGATTGTCAGTTAAGTGGAAATTTTATTTAATTGTATCTTTGAGTTCTGTTCAACCTTAAAGCTTCTGATACCGTATTTTAAATTTCAACAGGAAGCAGACATCTTTCCCACTACTTTTTACTGTACAACACCGAGTTCACAGCTCTTGAATCTTCTCTCATCTTCCTGAGAATTGCAATCATTGTTTACTAAGTCCTCTGTTGTCTCATTGTTTCCTCTGACTGCTTGGTCTGTATTGGTTTGGGCCTCTGTATTTCACAGGGACTCTCTCACCTTCTCGTGTTAATCACCCCAAGATAATTCTTCTCTTTCTTTTATATTTAAGAGGAGGGTTTTGTTTTTTTGTACTGAGAATTGAACTCAGGGCCTGTGAGCTAAGCTACATCTCTGGCCATTTTTACTTTTTTTAAAATTTTGAGACAGAGTCTTTATAAGGCCATACAGTCTGTGTTTGAATTTGTGATTCTTCAGCCTGAGCTTCCCAAAGTACTGGAATTATAAGCATGCACCAACTATACCCAGCTTAGAATATGAGGCCTTTAAAAAATGGTTGCCAAGGCCTGTGTGCATGGGTGGAACTTAGCAACTGAGCTCAGGCAGTAACTGGGTGTGGATGTGAGAATTCCACTGGGGACTCCCAAAAGTTAGTATCCTTATGTCTTTTCCCTAGGATTTTATATTTCTCAAAACAAAAACGCAAACACAAACATGGGCTGGGGATTTAGCTCAGTGGTTCTGGTGCCTGCCTTGCAAGTGTAAGGGCCTGGGTTTGATTCTTGGTAACCATATACAACAGTGCAGGGTATGGAGACTCATGCCCACAGCAATCAGAACCACATACCACAGTGCCGGGTGTGGTGGCTCATGGCTTATAATCCCAACACCTGTGAGGCAGAGGCAGGAGGACTGCTGTGAGTTCAAGGCTGAGCTCAATGCCAGCCTGAACTACAAAAGCAAGACCTTGTCTCGAAACAAAACAAAACAACAAAAACAAACAACCAAAGTCCTTCAGTCTTCTCCATCTCCAGCCTCCCTCTGGGAAGAACCTCTTGGCTATTGAAATTTGGGGAAGAAAGTAGCAAAGGGGTGAAGGGAGGGAATCCCCATTGAGGATGTAGGCTTTGGTTTACTTTACCTGTCTGTAGCGTGGGACTTTCACCTTCTCGACCAAGGGCCTCTAGTCTGAGCCCTTCTAGTTTTAGTCTGTCACCAGCAAACGAAAAATAGTCGCTGAGTGAGTTGGTAAGGACAGCTCAAGGAGGAGGAAGGTCCATTAGTCAGCTTTCAGTTGCTGGGACAAAATATTTGACATACAATTCAAAAAAGGAATGATAAATTTTGGCTCAGGATTTGGCAGATTTTAGCTCCAGAATGGTTGGCTGTAAGGCAGAAACATCAGAACGGAAAGTCAATGATGGACAAAGCTGTTCATCTCATCAAGGCCAGAGCGGAAGCAAGGAGTGGAGGCCCAGCACAGAGGGTTAGAAATAGGGTGCACCCTTGTAGACATCCTTGAGGCGACTTCTTCCACCCCTTCCTGACAGCACTTGCAGCTACGAGCTCATTGGGAGCTTCATTCTCATGAGATTATTGGCCTGTGATCTAACATCTTCCAAGAGCCCCATCTCTGAACACAGGGAGCTTTCAGGGGACATTTTATCCAAAGCATAACCAGAAGGATGGGAGTTTTAATGGCTGCTTTCATTAACCTTCAATCAACACATGTATATCTTTCTAATTTTCTTATAACAACAAAAATTTCACTTCACACCCTCTCCCAACACTGAAACTCAGATCTCTCTTTGATTTATAGCAAAACTTACTGAATGATCTCTTGTTCAGTAGAGCAGCCATTAGTGAGGTACGGCCACCAAAGGCACAAGGTAAAATGTGCATCAGATTTTAAAGGCTGAGGACAGAAAAGAATACAGAATATCCACTAATAATTTATATAGATTGCCTTTCAAATAATATTTTGTACAAATTGGTTAAATAAAATATATTAAAATTAATATCTCTTTCTTTCTTTGCTAGAGTTTGAACTCAGGGCTTTTGCCCTACATTTATTACCCTATCTTTTTTTAATTTTATGTTGAGACAAACACACATACACACACACACACAAATACGGCTCCTATAAAGTTATGTTATGTTTGTTTTTACTTTTAGCAAGGTTTGGTTTAAACTGGTTTAGCAAGGTTTAAACTATAAAGTTTAAAATTATATCTGTACCTCACTGTCTGTCTGTATTGGACAGGGCCAGTCTTAACCCTGACCTTGGTTCCTTCTCCCCAGGGAACATGCCCTGTCTTTCCTCGGGCTCCAGCACCCACTGCACTATCTAACAACCTCCGCACCTCCACGATTCCCTGTTTGTCCCGCTGGCTCATGGTTGCATGGAAGCAGAAATGTAAACCAGACCAGCAGTGTTCATCAAAAGAGTCTCCACCTGCCTGGAGACTGACGTCCCCACTCTGGGTCTTCCCAGGATGCTGTGCTTCGGGGAGCTCATTCTCTGCGTCCCAGCCACTGGCCCGGATGCTCACCCTTTTCAGCGTTTTAAACTCCTCTTCCTCATTCTGTTTCCCCAAAACATTGAAATCACTCACATTCACTTTGTCCTTATAAGTTTACACACACACACACACACACACACACACACACACACACACACACACACACACACATATATACATACATACATACATACCAGGGATTGAACTTTGGACCTTGGACTTAGCAGGCAGGAGAGATGCCACTGAACTACATACCTGGCTCTATGTTATGTTTGTTTTTACTTTTAACAAGGTTTGGAGAGGAAGAAAAGATAAAAACATTTCTTTTTCAATCTACTATCTTTAGCTATAAGCTCCAACATAATATTTTAAGAATACATTGTTTGCCCTTCATTGTGTGAATAGGGTGAATAGTGCCTGTGTGTGTGTGTGTGTGTGTGTGTGTGTTCACATGTACACACATTAATGTGTGTACATGTGAATGCCCATTGTAATTGGTTGCATGAGATTCCACCAAGCTGACAGATCGTAACTTGTTACACCAATTCCCAAACTAGGACTATTAAAGTTGTTTCTAATTTTTTTGTTATGGTAAAATAGAACTATTCACATTGTTATAAAATATCTTCTTCTCTCTGCGTGATTATTTAAATCTAAAGAGTCGGTTTGCAGAGGCCAAAAGGCATGCATATTCAAGCTTTCTGATTCATATTACTAAATTACCCTTCGGAAAAATATTCCAATTTACACTTCTCCCAGCAATCACTGTTTGGGAGGGCTTTTTTCAACATGCACACACCAGCGGTGGGTATTACCATTATTTTAAATCTTTAACAATGTGATAGGCGAAAATTTATGTCTCACTGTTATTATAATTTGTATTTTCCTTAATTACTAGTGAAGTTGAACATCTTTTCATATTTATTAGCCTTTTATATTTCTTCATCTGTTCATGACATTGTAAAAGATAAAAGCAGGTTATAAAACATTATGTTTAATATGATCCTAAGTTTGTTTTAAAAATACAAGACTGGCAGGAAATAAGACAAATATGAACTGTGGTAATGTCTGGGTACTGGGATAATGAATGAGTTTTCTCTGTCAAACTTATGTATTTTCCAAGCTATATACGATGAACATGCATTATTTTGTAGCCCAAAACAATGTGATTTTAAAAGTAACAATTATAATAATTATATTAAAATAGCCTCAAGTTTTTAGAATAGATTCAGATAGGCAAAGTAGCCCACAGGGTCATGAAAAACCATAACCCAACATAAACCCCAAGGACTTCAGAGACTGGCTCCCTGGCCACTAGAAAACCCGTGTGTGGTATATCTGCCTGCGGGAAGGGCAAAGGTGGGCAACTGGGGGCAGGGCACAGGCTGAGATTGGCTGGAGGTGCCAGGCGCTCACAGGCATCAGTGGGTAATTACATCTCCTTTTAACACATGCAAATTGTATCAGTATTATTTATATATTCAAAGCCACGGATGAATAATATATGCATTTATGCAGAGGTAATTGCCTTAGCCAGGTTCTTCCTGGGACTTTTATTGTCTCCCAAGACACTAAATATTCAACTTTCCTCTCTGACCAGAGCCGAGGGCCAGCAGTACTGTCTGAAGCGCCCCTCCTCTAGGGAAGGGTGCCCCGGTGTGGGTGGGGGCCGTGGGATGGGGTCATGACGCTGGACTTAGAACTCTGGCTAATTTCTCTCTGAGGCAAGCTGGGGATGGGATCTTGGAGCGCAGGAAGGGGGCTTGCAGTTGAATCTCTCAGCCTGTCCCAGGATGACACTTGGTGCAGACTGTCAGTCCTGCAAGTGCCTCATGAAACCCAGGTGCCCCCCAAGACCACCATCCTCTGGATAGCCTCGTTTCTGAATTTCTCCCCTTGACCTGCACTCTTCACAAGCCCCAGCAGCCGAGTTCAGTCCCCATGGGGCTGTGACTGTGCTGGGCTCTTCTGGTCTTTGTCAGGGAATCTAGGAAAACTCCCCAAGACTATGCAGCCTTCTCCACTTGGTGCCAGGCACTCCTATCCCTGGATGCCCCCTGTAAGTGTCCAAGAGGGACCAGGCAGGCATCTTCCGAGAAGTGCCCAATGAAGAGATGGGAAAGAAAGTCAGATTGAGTGGGTGAGGGGGACATAGAGGACTGGGTCCACCAAGGAAGAGGCAGCTGTGAGCCAGGCATTGCCCTCTGCCACCTTTCCCATGCATCTCATGAGCACTGCAGGTGCCACCTTGGCCAAATGCCCTCTGCTGCCCTCCTCAGCTTGCCCTCAGCCAGGCCATGCGCCCACTAAGGTATCACAGCCCACCGTGTCCTCTCTGGTCCCTTCCTTATCAGGTTTGTACCTCCCATCCCATCAAAGCAGTTCTGTCAGTCACCGGTGACTTCCATGTTGCCCAAAATGACAGCCTACTCATAATGCCACTCACCAGTGTGTGCCACGGTCGCCTTCTCCCTTCTGTTCGAAACACGCTCTCCCCTGGTTCCCAAGACCTTTCACTCCACTCCGGCCTTGCTGGCTACCACTCCATGGCTTCCTTACACAGTTTGTCATGCAGTTTTAAGTTTTGTCACAGGGTTGACTCCTGACACCCTCCAGCCCTGGCTCCTCCGCCCTCCTGGGGGGTGAGTGTCCAGCCGCCAGGTCCACATGACTGTCTCCTGTGGCTACAGCAGAATCCTGCAGCCCGGGTAGTTTTAACAACTAGAAGCGTATCAGCTCTTGGGTCTGAGGCTGGGACCTCTCAGAACACAGCACTGGCATCAGCAGCTCAGTCCATGGTGACTAAACCCACCCCAGGAAGAACACATCAGCCCACCTGGGAGGGAGACACCCTCCTGGCCACTCTGACAGCCCCACCTCTGTGAGCCACTGAAATGACAGTTAAATTCCCATGTGGATTTTGGAGGGGACCTCACACCACAGCAGGCACCACACACGTCCTGTGTCCAGCGCACCCTGGGTTGTTCTTCCTCCACCTGTTTTGCCGTAGCCTCTCTGTGCTGCCCAGGGCACAAACCTCCAGCTAAACCCTTGGAGACATTCACTGGCCTCCCGCCCTCTCAGCCCATCCCAAGCCCGAAGGAAATTGGTCAGCAGTGCGTTCATCTCAGCCCACCTCTTCGGCCGCGTAATGGCCACTCATGGCCACACAGCCTCCCAACGTGTCTCTAGGCTGCTATCAGGGCTTCTTCCAGGCGACTCTCCATGAAGCAGCACAGGAAGAGAGGCGACTTCTCAGCTCCCAGGTGCTCACGTTGAGCAGAGCCCCATGGTCTGCTTCCTGTGGCCCCTTCTGCCCCCTGCTCTGACCTCCTCCTTCCAAACTTCAACCTGCTTGCAGTGTCACAAGCCCAGCTGTCACTGCTTGGGGCCAGCCTGGCCCCACCTGGGGTTGTAGGTGGCAGCTGTTGTAATGCAATCATCCCAAATGTCATTGGAGGTGACATGGAAACCCACCCGCCAACCTCACATCAGGAGCTGGGCATGACCAGCTGCTCAGCCAGCTCCAGTTCCGGCAGGTTGGCCTCTGCTCCATGGTCCACGGGACACGGGGACAGGAGCAGCCACTGCAGACTCTGAGGATGCAAGGAGGTCATCACTAGCCAGAGAGCAGCGGGGTCCAGGCCCTGACCAGGAAGAAAGGTTTGGGAGCAGGGTCGGTGACTTATAGGAAATTTAAAATTACATAAACTTGCAAACCTTCCAGGATGAATAGTGTGTAGTGACTCTTCCCTCCCCACCTCCTGATTTCTGTCACGATCAGCTCACAACCAATTTGGTTTCTCTACTTTCCATTCACCCTTCTGCTATTTTGAAGCAAATCCCAGACATTATAATATTCCATTAGTAAACACCTTCATGGTGGTGGGGTTAATGTCACTAGAAGCTCCCTGCACAGGCTGCGTGACGACCCCCGATGGGCCTGGACTCTCACCTGCCAGGGGCTGGCTTGGGATTCCACGGCGCCATGTCTCAGGTGGGATGCAGACCTCAGGGGAAATGATGTTGGCAGAAAGGGTGTTCCAAGTGGTCCCTTGCAGACACTCTAGAGCTGGAGCTGGCACCTAATTGGCAAAGGAGCCAGGCCAGGGCCCAGATTGCCTCCTGAGGCCCTTCGCCAAGTAACTTGTAAAGAATGTGGATCTCATTCAAAATCTCCCTGGATTTTCTAGTAGTAATTGAAAAGATGATTGTAAAATTGATATGGAAGACCAATGGACCTACAATAACCAAATCAATCTTTAAAAAGAAAAATAAACATGGAAGATTTATTTTACTTATTTTTAAAACATTATTAAGATACAGTAGTAATCAAGATAGGGCAACTTGGCATAAAGATGAAAAAACAGGTAAAATACAAGGCTGATCAAGATAGGTGGTGAATATTTTAAAAATTCATCATAATAAAAAGTACATTGCCCTTAGTTTCCTCAAAAATATTCCCCCTCGCTTCATACACCCTGACTGCATTGTCTGTGCTTCTGAAGGTGTTCTGAGAGTCCTCCTTCATGAGTGCCTCTATGAGGCGAGATTAAAAAAAATGTAGCAAATGCTGCTGCCACATGCCTGTCAACAGAAAAGCAGGGGCATAAAAGCATGACAGTGTGTCCTGACCCACTCTATTAATCAGATCTGGCACTCTGCAACTTTCGGAACTTCCCCAATTCAAAATGATCACGAAAGGCAAACGTTTTGGATCAGTTTAGAGCATCAAGGCAGTTGACAGTACAACTGATGACACTCATGAAAGGAGACTCCAGAAATGCTTCAGAAAGTGGCCGGACAGTGGGGTTAGTGTGCAGTGCCTGTAAGGGGCGCTTTAAGGGGGCTGGATGGCGATGCGTCTTTCACCGTAATAAATTCTAAATATTTAAATATTCACAACTTGTAGAGTGCAGGATTAGACCTCACCTCACAGTGCCTGTTCATTTATTTTTAAGCCAAGACAGCAGGCTGTTCAATGAGAAAAGAAAATTCCTCTCAACAAGCAGTGATGGAAGAACTGGATGAGCGTATGGTGAAACAATAGAAAAACTCAGTTCCTATCTTACACCTCACATAAAGATCAATTTAAGGTGGGTCCTAAAAGCTTAAGGTATAGTGTCCAAAGAAAGCGTAGGGGGAAATACATTTATAAAACTTAAAGTAGCCAAACATTAATTTAGGAGTTTACAAAAAAGAAGAGCAATAAAAAGTTGAGGAGCTGTACTTTATCAAAATTAAAAATTGCTTATCAAAAGACCTTCATGAAATGATATAGAAAGCCAACATTTCAGAGAAAATATTTACAATGCACATATCTAACAGAAGGCTTATATTCTTAATACATAAATATATCATACAAGTAAACAAAGGATAACTCGAAATGAACATACTCGTCACAAAAGAAAATATAGAAATGGCCAATAATCTTGCAAAAAGATAATTGATAGCATTAATTACAGAGAAAGTACAAATAGAAATGGCTAAAATTAAAGGGACTGACAATTTCAAGTGTTGACAAGACTATGGAGCAACCAGAAAACTAACTGCACACGAAGAGTAACTGTAAGAGTAACTGTAACCTTTTGGGAAATAGTCTAACAGTTACTTTAAAAAGCAAAACGAGGGACCACATTGTAGCTCCGTGGTTTAATTCCCGTGTCCCCACCTCTCAAAAGGCAAACTTATCGTTTGACCTAGTGAGTTCATTCTTAAGTATTTACCCAAAGGAAATAAAAACCAAAAATTCTGTACACAGATGTTCACAGAAGCTGCTCTTGCAAACCCTGGAACCCTCAGAGGATTACAGAAGAGAAGAGGGGGCGAAAAACTGACCTACTCAGGCAGGCAGTGCTGGAATTCATTGATGTAAAGGCTAAGAACATGCGAAACCTATTTATGGTAAAAGAAATCAAACCAGTGGTGCCGTGGGGGGCAGGGGAAACAGCGGACAGCAAAGGTGGGAAAGAAGGAATTTCATGAGGGTAATGAGATTTCACAGCATGTTAGCTTTATCTCCTGCTCCCCCTCAAAAGCTGAAAATTTTTCAGGTGGTCGACTCCCACCTGTCCCTTTAAAGGGTCCCCCAGGCTCAGAGGAGGCCAAGTGCCTGCCGTCCTACAGTATGTGGGGGTGTAACGGTTCAGTCTGTCCCTGATTTCTAGTTGGACCACAGGTCTGCTCCACCTCCCACTTGCCTTGAGCTCTGAGGTCCTAGTACTATTCAAGAAGCAAGAAGGACAGCAGCGACACAGGACAGGGACACCAGGCCCAGGGGCCGCAAAGCTAGGATGAGGGCTCTACGTGCTGGGCTTGGGCAGCCTGGCACTTTCTCCCTGTGAGAGAGACTGGAATGCAGGGCAGGCTCAGAGGTGGCCAGGGGCACCTTCCCCGGGGTGGCCTGCAAGCCCTGCGCGGTTCCAGCAGGTGCGAGGGAGGAGCGGGAGGTGGGGGTGGGGCGACCAGAGCCTCAGAGGTCCTGCTCGCCCCTAAATCACACGACCACATGAATAATAAATAAAGACCGCTCGGATCCTTAATAGTAGTCGCATGTCTTATTAAACTAATATTTCACAAACTTTATTCTCCCTGTGGTTGGAGGTCGGGAAGAAAGCCTATCCTGTCTCTGGCTGGCTATGCAAGGCTGGTGTGCGTGGGGGATGGGGGGTCCAGGGAGGCCTGGGGGTTCCAGGGGTGGGGCAGGAGCTCAGCCACCTCTGAGTCAGACCCCAGGCAGGGTATAAGGGGATGAGTCACAGGTAGAAGAAGAGCAACTAGAAAACAAAGCATTATCGCTGTGAAGCCTACTTCTGCCCCAGCCAGGGTCTTGGGGGACAAAGGATGAACCCTTCCCTGGAAGATGGAGAGCCCAGAGGTGCCCTGGAGACTTCAGCTCCAGCCTAGGAGCAGGTCAAGAGACCCTGGGGGCCCAGCCTGGAGTCAGACCTTCTGGGGGCCTGCTCTTGTCAGCGAAGGAATTGTCCGTACAGATCTGGGCCAAACAGCCCTGTCCTCATCTGTACAGGCAGAGCCACAGTCCCCACTGAGCAGGGAAATGTGAGAGGAGGGCACCAGGGGCATCTAATCCACACCTGCTGCACCCCACCACAGCCATAGCCACAGACTTCGGGGCAGCACCCCCAGCACCTAGGTGGGGTGTAAACTGGCTCTCTGCCCTGAGGAGCGCCCAGCATTCCCAGGCTATCGAGGCTGCAGCCACCAAGGCCCAGCCAGGACTGCCAGGCCTGAGCTGCCACCTCCCCTGTGTCCAGCCCAGTGTCCATGGGCCTCTCGACATGATCCCTCCTGGGCCCTTCCGCCTCTCTGGACCCACACCCACTCCCTAACTGCCATAGGCCTTTCCTCCCCACGTGAATGGCAGCATTAGCGTCTATTGATGGGGCCCCAAACTAGTTATCAGGTGTCTGCTCTCTGGCCCACCCAGTCAGCTCACGTCAGCGGCCCTGCCTCCCCCAGCTGCCTATCAGCCCCTTCTTCCTGTCCTCCTCTCCAGGGTTCAGGGCTGACCCTTCTTCCTGTCACCAGCCCTGTCCACCAGCATCTGCTGACAGATAACCTCCTAGCTCCGTGGGTGTGACATCAGAAGGCCTCTGTGGCCCTCTGATACCACAAAGTTCACAAACAGATGAACGCTCGGGAACCTGGTGTTCGGGGCTGCTGCCCCACCAGCTGCCCCACCAGCTGGCACTGAGTCACCATGCTCTACACAGTCCCCATTCCTCCCTTCGCCCCCCACATACCGGCCCTGCTGTGCATCCTCAGCTGTGGCTGCTGGGCGACAAGAGGGCTGAGAAGAGGCCATGTCAGACTGGCCTGCCTCCTTGTCTGTAGCTGACTGGTTCAGGTGGGCAGAACTGAGCCGAGAGAAGGTATCTAGACTCCCAGCAGGGAGACCCTGAGCTCTCTGTGGACAGACAGACATGAGGGGTAATGTGAGACAGACAAACTGATGAATAGCTACCAATATGGCAGCCTCTGCTCAAGCTGGAGCCTCTGCTCAAGCCTGGGCTTAGCCTGCTCTGCAGGGGCCTCGATCCCTATGCCTCTAAGGTCCTTCAGGGAGGAAAGCTGCTGCCTCTGGATCCAGGGAAGGAGTTCAGGCACTAGTGGAGACATCAGGCCTTCAAGGGCCACCTCATCTTGAAATGCTGGTGAAGGGCGATGAGGCCGCGAGGTCCGGACAGCACGTCAGGGTGCATCTGAGCCCGGGCTCACGCTTCTTCCTACCTGGAGCAGAGCGCAGACTGCAGACGTGGAGAGAGAGAGAGGCACCTCACTCCGGCAGCCCCTGGCATCTCTCCAGAGCAGCTAGGCCCTGGGCAGCAGAGCTGGGACACTGAGGGTCTCCCAAGAAGGATCCATCCTCTGTCCCTATGAGGCCACCTGTCTGGACCTGCCCAGGGCAGCCGCAGCCCATGAGGGGTCAGGCGTCCAGAGAAAAACTTGAAGCAGCTGCCAGTGCCTTCCTCTGAGAATCGCAGAGACGGTGGGGGCGATGAACAGCTCCTGTGGGCTTCACATCCTGCAGGGCTGAGTTAGGGCGGGCTCGGCAGAGAGGGGTGGTGGAGGGGCCAAGCAGGAGCTGGTGGACGGCGCATGAGGCTGATATGGGGTTGGAGTCCCACAGTGTGGTAGTGAGTTCACTGTCCCTGGAGGTAACCAAGTTAGAGCTGAGTGACTATAGAGGAAGGGAATCCAAGTAAGGCTGAAAAGAGAGGCCCTGTACCTTCAGGGGCCTCCGGTCTAGGAACCCTGTGATGCTATCACATAAACTTCTGCCATCTAGAATGCCGCCTCCGGTGATAAGCAGACCTTACCACTGGGTCTGCCCTCACCTCATGTCCATGGGATACCACCCTACCCAGACCAGAGCAAGGCACAGGCAGCATGCACACTGACTCGCATCCTCTGGGGGCACTGAGGGCTGAGGGCACAGACCTTGATCTTTTCAATCTTCACAACTGGGTTGAGGGGGCCCTGGAGGGAAAGTCAGCCAGCTGGGGCCAGGGCAGGAGCTGGACTGGAACCCAGACTGTCAGCTTGGATCCCAGCTTGGGGTCACCCTGGGGCGACCACAGAGATCACCACCCCTGGTGATAAAGTGAGTAAAGATGGCAGGAGCGCAGTGCGGAGGCGGCACACAGTAGGCTCTCTCAGGCAGCCCTCTCCGCCGTGCCCACCCTGTCGCTCACCACCTCTCACCTCTCTGGCTTTGTCTCTCTCTCCTGTCCCTGCCACCGTCTCGCCCTCTGTCTCCCTGTCCTCCTCTCTCCGCCCTCCTCTCCCTGGTGTCTGGCTCTGTGTCCCTTTCTGCCATGCAGTCCCTCTCTCTGTGTCCCTGTGCCCTTCCCATCTGTCCCTGCCTTCTGACCCCACAGAGCCACATTCTGCTTCCCCGTCTTCTTGGCGCCTCCCACCACCAGCGTGTCCTTTGTCTTTACCGGCTGGGCTTCTCTCCCTCTGTCCTCCATTTATGAGCTTGCATGTTAGTGGACAGGGCAGTGAGATGGAGGCCACTTACTAGTGACCCATCTCTGCGATTGCCTCATTATTTATCACCAGGGACAGTGGTGTTTCCATAAATTACCCCGACCTGGAGCTGCCTGCACCAGAATCGATAGTCGCCTCTCACCTAATACCCAATTATTAATAACCATGGGAGGCAGGGTGCTAGATGTGGCACTCTGGGTCCTCTGCCGCCAGGGGAGGGGTGGGCTGGGAGCTGGCACCCGCGCTGTGAGATGCTAGTCCAGGGTTAGCGATGTGGACTGCAGAAGGAGCCTGCACCACACTCTCTGAGGGCTGGCAGTGGAATCTGAGTTCCAAGGAGAAAGTGTGAGGCCATCTCTGTAGGCGGCACCACCTGGCACTGGCATCTGCTGTGCCTGGGCCTCCAGGGAACCTAGAAATGGGGGCCCCTTTGTCCAGGAAAGGGAGCTAAGCCAGGCCCTTGTCCTGCCTTGCTGTGGGCAGACTGAAGCCACCCAGGGGTGGGGTGCAGGGAGGGCACTTAGTCCTGGCAGCCTGTGGGGTCCTGAGGCAACACCCTGCCCACTCCAGGCCCTGTGGGCACATCGGGGTGAAGGTGGGAAGGTACAGGTGCCAGGAGTTGGAGGAGGAGGCCCAGGAACAGTCGCTGGGTCAGAGGGAGAAACGGGCCATCTTGGGGAGCTCAGGGGGCAGCTGAGCTGCCCAGGGCTTACTTATGTCCAAGTAAGGAAGGGTGAGAGAGAGCAGAGGATGGAGCAGGGGGAGGCAGAGCCCCCAGTGTCCTTGCTTTGATATGTGTACACACACACACACACACACACACTCCTGGCCACAGAATCCACACCTTGCGCCCAGAGACACAATCAGAAACACACCCCGTACACATGCACAAACCAGGGGCATGGAAATACTTCTGCACACAAGGCCTTTTCACAGATGCAAGCACTCAGATGTCTTTCTCTTTCTCTCTCTCTCTTACACACACACACACACACACACACACACACACACACACACACACGGCCCACCCCCTCCTGCACACTCTTTTTTTCTGCTAGCAGGGTGCTCTGGTCTCTGAAAGCAGCTAAAGCTTCCTTCAGCTCTGCGCCCAGTTGGTGCCAACACTGCCACCGTGTGGCCAATAGGGCACAGTGCACAGGCTGCAAGGCTGGGATGCCAGGCCAGTACAGGGACCAGAAGCAAGCACAGCGCCCAGGTCTCCTGCCACGTCCCGGGCCTCTCCATCTGGACGACCCTGGCTGCCATTTGGCCACTTCAAAGTGAAGCTGACTCCATCCTGCTGAGTTGGGGTTGGATTGTGGGGTCCGGCACTGCCCACCCTGCAGGGTCTGTGCTGCCCTCTTTGCGTGGGCTCCAGTCCATGGCTGGTAGGCAGGCAGCCCTGGTGCTAACACTCTCCTCCAGAGAGGCTGAGGTTCGAGCTCCACCTGCAACTTCACCATCCACTCATGCATCAATAGTGTGCTTACTGAGGCTGTAATCTGAGTTCGGGTAAAATGCTGGAATACATTAATGAAAGCTCTGAAGAGATAACACAGTGTAGGAAACC